>APFE031381638.1:0-14850 GCA_000404065.3 Pinus taeda | reverse complement strand
CCAAAAGCATACCCAAGCCAAATGATCTCCTTTGCTTTATATAGCAAGCTCTTCCTCAAATCATGGACCAATACCACGGGCCAAAACCATAACAAACCAATACCATCAACTCAATACTAGGGATCAACACGTCTGTCGAGATTCCATGGTCCAAAAACCATAGGTTCAAATTCCAAGGACTAACTACCATGAACCAAAGGTAAGTTTTCCCACATGAAATAAACTTTTCTCTGCATAAAATTCCGTGAACTTTTCTCCACATGAAATAAACTTTTATAACTTTTCTCTACATAAAATTCTGTGAACTTTTCTCCTGCGTACTTCTTAATTCTCATCATATTGAGAGCCATGCCATGGGTGTTGCCATCAAGTACAACATCTGTAACATATAACCATACCAGAAACATAATGCCAACAAAATCCACCTCTTGGCTTTACCCTATATCCTGCCATTCATTGAAAAGGATTCTTAGGCCCACCGAGGCAACACAATCTTGGCTTTACCGCAATCCACAATTTGGCTTAGGGGTCACTAGGCCACTGGCTTTACCATGATCCATAGTCTGCTTCAGGTACCACTAGCCTATTTTCTCTATCATTCGAAGATCCACCTCACTTAGCTTCTAATCCATCCAACAATCTAGCTCAACCAAAGCATGAGAACCCCATCACACCATGGCTATTTGGAAATGGAAAGCCTATGCTGAAAACACTATCATACTTTGAAAAACCCATGCCATAACAGCAAAATAACCACATGCAATACCATGCATGCAAACTAGAGTAAGGAAAATACACATGCAAATCGATACCTACAAATAATATTGCTATAGTTGCTTGATCCTTCTCTTCCTTGCTTGATCTTTGCTTCCTCTTGACTTCTTTTCTTTTCTTGATCCAATGCCAATGTGCTCCAAGAAAACTCTAAGTGTCCAAGAGTGAGAGAGAGAGATAATAATGAGAGAGCTCCAAAACTGATATGACAAAAGGCTAAAAACTAATCCTTAGAAGACTTTTAATCAATTAGGCCTCTATTTTCTTAATTTTCCATTATTTTCCTTCATTTTTCTCCTCACATGCAACTTGTGACCTTTCACCTTCCTTTTCTCCTAGTTTCCATTATTTTCATAAATAAATGTGCCAAAAATGTCAATTTTCCTTTCCAAAGCCTTAGCCATTTCCTTTGCCAATTTCCTTAGCCATAATAAACCGATGAACACCCAAACTAGGATATCTTTCCCAACATTTAGCTTAGAATAAGGTTCCAATCAACCATGGTTATTATTTTTTCCTTTATTAATGTTTATTACATGGAATTGTCACCAGGGCTATTACAAAACCCTCCCCCTTGGGGGACACTCTCCTCGGTGTTCAACCACACCTATACTTCAACAAAACTATTGAAAAACAAACATACTACCCTTGAAGCTTTATAACATAGCTCAATTTAGTATTCACAATGATCAACCTCTTGAGAAGAGAACCAACATGACAACATAACAAGCATAACATCATAATGACATCACACCCGTACCACCTATTGGATCTTTATAACATAGATGATGGTTGTATTTACATCCATATACATATATACATATACCAAAACATCACCAAACATATACCGAAACATATACCAAAGACATATACCAAAACACCATATGAAAACTGCTTTGCCTCAACTGGAAAACAATGAAGGATACATAGCCCTAATATGATCTTCCACCTCCCATGTAGATTCGTCGGGCCCAAAATGCTTCCACTACACTTTAGCTTGCTTGATTTCTCGGTTCTAGGGCATGAGAACCTTTTTGTACAATATAGATGGAGGCTCGAGCTGGAACTCTCCATCTGGTTCCATCTGTAATACAGACCAGTCAATCACATGATCAACATCTTTAACATACTTCTTAATAAATGACACATGGAAAACATCATGGACTTTCATTTTCAAACGTAGTGCAAGTCAATATGCTACTGACCCAATCCTCTCAACAATACTGGAGGGCCCAGAAAACTATGGTGCCAGCTTGTCACATGATCCAATCCGTAAGGAGCTCTGCTTTGGTTGGATGCACAAGTACACATGTTCCCCAACCTAGAACTCCTTGAAAAACTTGTTCCAATCTGCATAACGCTTCTACCTATCATGTGTTGCCTTTGAATTCTTCTTTATAACCTGCATTTCCTATTCCATGTCTGCCAACATGTGTGGTCCAATCAACACCTTATTAACTGGATCACTCCAACTCATGGGAGTATTGCAACTCCTCCCATATAATGCCTCAAACGTACCCATCTTCAAATATTCCTGATACCCATCATTATAAGAGGACGCGACCAGTGGAATATACTTTTCCCACTTTTGTTGTTTATGCATCACGTACACCCTCAACATGTCCTCTAATATCATGTTGACCCTCTCAGTTTGTTTATCTTTCTACAGATGATAAGTTGTACTAAATACCAACGCTATGCCCAAACCTACAGATAACGCCTTCCAAAACATGGAAGTGAACTTTGCATCCCTGTTTGACATAATCTTCTTTAGAACACCATATAGTCTGAACACATTTCTAATAAATACATGTGCTATATCGCTAGCTAAGAATGTAGAATTCACTAGAATGAAGTGCACTACCTTTGTCAACCTATCCACAACAACCATGATGAAATCATGTTGTTTCACTTTCCTCGGAAACCCTGTGATAAATTCCATGGAAATGACCTCCCATTTCCACTCTAGAATTGCAATCAACTATACGAGTCCAACTTGATGCTTACACTCTGCCTTCAGACGCTGACAATCAAAAAACCTAGTAGAAAAATTTGTGAAATCCTTCTTCAGATTCGATAAATAACAAAATTTCTTCACTGCAGTCAACGTCTTTTGGTAGCTTGGGTGACCTGAATATAGTTTCACATGAAACTCCCTCAATATCACCTTCTTGAGATCACTACTGACTGGCACATATATCATGTCTGTGAGTCTAACCAATCTGTATGTTGTAAGACAAAAGTCCACATCCTGTGCACCTGCACCTGTACCTATACCACTACCTGTAATCACAACTCGCAGCTATCAAAATAAAGGCGTGCCACACAGGAACTAACTTCTATTCCAGCTGGTTACTGTCATTCTGTTAATTAACTCAGTGTAACAACATAATATAAATGAAACAACAGCAAATGTAATCCGCGATTTATACAGCAACAACAAAAAACCATAAATAAATTAAATAAACTAGAATGTACACTACCTATATCACTGCAATCTCTACCAAAGAGGAGGGCCCTTCCTCCTTAGCAGGGTGCAGGAAGAATGCAAAAGCGATTAACGAATAAGTTGAAGGACAGTAACATCA
Source organism: Pinus taeda (assembly GCA_000404065.3). Taxonomy (NCBI): domain Eukaryota; kingdom Viridiplantae; phylum Streptophyta; class Pinopsida; order Pinales; family Pinaceae; genus Pinus; species Pinus taeda. Next base: position 11,488 of record APFE031381638.1, on the reverse strand, counting down.
TCACCGTGCTAATTGATATTAAAATAAACTTAGAAAATACAGAAGCAACATCACAATACTCTTCTATATGTCGTGTCTTATACATGAAAAATCGAATCTTTTATAGTTATCACAACCCGAAATTAGAAATAGATCGGTCATGAGAATCTCACGATTCTCATACTGATAAAAAATAAGTGAAGCTACAATGTATTGCTAAATACAAATATACATCAGTTGTGATTACAACTGCTTGAGTGTTGTTGCTTCAAAGATAGACAATCCCTACTGCCGACAGCTGTTATATGGAATAGTACCCACATTTCCCAACTTCGGTGCAACAACATCGAGTGAATGGTGGTTTAGGATGATGCGACATAGCTAGCAACAGCACTGTGGGTGTGACGGCGGATCAACGTGAGGTGTATCAGCATCATGTAACAACTCTTTAGGGTGTAACAATGAACCTTTCTACCCTTTCCCGCAATTAATCCTTGTTGCATGTCTGCTTCGTAGCTTCATTCTAGCGAGCTAGCACCTAAAAAGAAAAACTTCCCAAAAGACTTCTTCAATGCTCTCCCAAATAGCCACAAAAAGGAATAAAGTCTCGTATTATTCGTTAAAATATAACAAAGTAACATGACAGTAGAATAGTTTTAAAAGGTAAGAAACATGGAATTCGGTCATATAAAGTAATAGACCTGGGGGACAGAAAGGTCAAAACAGGGGAAAGAATGTGCAGAAAATAGGTTAAAAACCACTCCCAACATACATGTACATGTACTACTACCTATATCTATACCTGCAATTGTACTCTGGTGATACAACCAATCCATACCCAACAACATACTATATGATCCCAATGGTAATACATTCAAATGTGTTGATTCAAGTCTTACCCAATGATGAACTCACTTCTTCGTACCTATAGCCAACTGCACTAACCAAGATTCTGCATGCACTTCTTTATTCCAATCACACTTATCCACCAAGTCAGATCTAACATAACTATAATTAGATCTGTGGTCAATCAAAATATAAATAACTTGATCACAAAGCTTACCATCCATCTCAATGACATATTCTTAATGCTCTGCATGTTTGTTATCCAACGTTGCATAAATACGAAGAACACTCTGACCAACATCCCCAACAGTCTATGCCTCCTGCGCAATATATATCTGAGGTCTACCACTCTGATTCTATGGAAAATCTCTCTTAAGGTTCTCCTTACTGCATGTCCAACACTCCAACTGAGCACTACCCTCACCTCTATGTTGTTGCTTCTGTGAACCATGTCCCTGTCTAGTTGCATTGAACCTCTTTTGTGGTGCCACATTTTCTTTCTCTTCTGCATTCTGAGGCCTTTCTCTTTTAGGATGCCATTTACCTTTACCTTGTATTTCCCTTTCCAACCTTGCTAAGGTTCATTCTTAAACTTTGACTGTTCATAGAAATTCTTCAATTTCCCAATAACTTCCTCAAGTGATTGAGCTTCATCATACACAATATGATCTCTAAATCCTAATGGAAATCCATTGACAAATCATTGAAATTTAACCTTCTCATCCTTAAGATATGGTACATACCTCAATAGCTCTAGGAACTTAGTTGTATACTCTTCATTTATCATTGATCCCATCTTTAGCTCATAGAATTACTCGGCCTTACTGTCGTAGTACCTTTCTAAAAATTTCTTGTTCCTGAAAAGCCTCTCGAACTCGTGCTAAGTCAAGTCCTCTATCTTGATGTCTCTAACCCACTTCACATCTTCCCATAAAATGTTTTCTTTACCTCTCAAGCTAAAGATAGCTATTATTGGCTTCATATTATCTATGTACTCATGCAACTTCAAGAACTTCTTCATCCCAAGTATCCAAGATTTTTCATTTTCTAGCTTCTTCACATCTCCATCAAAAGTAGGTGGATTTGCTTTCTTAAATTGATATGGAAATTATCCCCTGTCACTCCTCCTATAAGGATGATAATGATGAAGATCATGATGTCTATCTGAACCAGAACTAGAATAGTACATGTATCCATGACCTCTCATATCTGGAGTATCCAACAATTTGCAATCTCTAAATATGGCATCTATATCCAACCTATAACCACCATGAGACCTACTCCCATATACCCCATTAATTATGTCCTCCTTTCCATGACTGATCCGGAGTGACCCTTGTCGCTGCAATTCTGACAAGCTTTAAAGGAGTATAGCATTAACCTCTACTTGTTTCTCTTGTTCTTATATGATTTTGTCATTGTCTGCCTTACAACTCCTTATTTATTCTTTCAAGCTTCTCAATGTGTATACCAAATCAGACGAGTTTCCAACACCATGTTACTCATCTGATTCATAATGAGAGTCTTTGTACTCTACCATCTTTCTAGTCATTTTGATCTCTTTCCTACAAGGCATACTATGTCAGCTAAACCAAATCATAATGAACCAACATACCTTAGCATAATTTGAGGAGGATATCTCATCTGCAAGAGTAAACAATCAACGTACTACATGTATAACATAATAATGACAACATATATACATATAATACATAAGCACATAACCATGTAACCATCAACCTAGCTAGAGTTCAGCCATCATTGCATGACCATATTGACTACATATACCATGACCTCATGCATGACAACACAACCATACCAATGTACACTGACAATAAGCAAGCATAAACAACATGTAACCAATCATACATTCATCACGACATACTTCATAGAAATAACATCCTCTTTCACATGGAAACATCACTACAACCATGACTGACATGATGCACATGAAACAAGAACATAGGCCACAAGGATGATTAACACACATGCAAAAGACATGAATGCATGAATGTAACACTCTCCTCCCACATCTACCCAAGTAACCTGCCAACCGGGGTAAACATGTGACGAGAGGCTACTATGATTGGATTCAACCTCCTAGCTTACCTTAAGGAAATGGAATCAATGGAAACACATCACACAAACCTTCCACATCATCAACAAGACTCATGAGAACCATGCCAACCTTTCTAGTAACCAACCCCTCGGTCCCACTGAGGTTTTAGACCACTTGACCCTTGGATGCTCCCTTGATATGGACCTGATAGGGTCCACGAGACTTTGGATTCTCATATGCCAAGGCATGCTAGCATCTAGGGACTATTTTTCCCAGTGATGTTGCAATGCCCTCGGGATTTGAGATTATTTTTTAGGACCAGAGCCTACGTCACTGCCCACAGTTGAATGACACCTTCAGAATAGAGAGATAACAAGGAAACAATGATAAAAATGTAAATACTTGAGCCATAAAAGATCCATCTAAAGCATGGATCTAACATGAGGTGAGAGGGATCAAATTTCTTTCATTGCAAACTTATTTTAGAATGCAAAAAACAATGTGTAATTTTTTACTGTTTAAATTGCATTTTTGAATTTTATAGAGATTACATACGACATTAAAATATTTTCTGTTAAAATATTTTTGAAAAGAATAAGGTTTAAACATCTCACTCACATATATTTTTTTTACTTCTAAATTACTTTACATGATATGACGTCATATGGAAAACTAATTAAAAATGCATAGCATATACCTTTTTTTCTTTTTTATTATAGTAGACATTTCTTTTCTATTTAGAGAATATTTTATTTTTATTTTAAGAGGGACATGCATACTTATACATCGCCTTCACACTAGGTAGTATAACCAGTGTACATGCATTTTACCCATGGATCTACCAAGAGCCTATAGGGATCAAATCTCAAACTTGAAAAATTATTTACACGTGAATTAATCCTTTTTAGTGCTTGGTAAATATGTGATTAATATAGATTTATATTTGTAAGTTTTCATTGTTTAGATTGTATATTTTGATATTATATCATTATTAATATTTTATAGTAAAAATTTGAATGAGTTACATATTTTTCTCTTATTAAGAAGTAACTACTAAATTATATTAGTTCATATGGATATTCAAACAATTTATTTAAGTTCTATATTGAGATCTTTATAATAGAAATACATTTTTTTTCAATTATTATTGTCATTATTATTTAATTATATTATTTAAGATGGACATCGAATATTGTATTTATTACTTGAAGCGTGAAAGTGAAATATCAACAACTAAGTTAATTGTTGTGTTAATATATTTTTAATTGTTTATTTATATGGTTATTTATTTTTTGTTTTATTGTTTGGAGGAAATGAGCAAAAAATATTTTTATTACTTTCTTTGAACACAGGACATACTTACACATGTCTCTCATACTGGATTGTAGAATAAGACTCTCAGCTCAATAAGCCCTTAACTGGAACCCTGTGAACCATGAAAGGCATTTCGTCAAACATATCATGAATATGTAATCTATAGGTGTAAACAACAAATTTAAGCATAGGGGTCTCATACTTATTTGAGAATCACTATGAAGCATTGTTCCCTTATATCATTTGCTGCATTATCATCTATTAGTTCATATATACATTCTTCATTCATTTACAAGTAAAAACATGATGAGAACCATACATAGAGATTGTCATAAAACATATACATAACCAACATAATAGCAACAAAAATAACAAGGAAATCACAGGCATATGATCCACATGTAAACCAATGTAATACTCATAGAAATACAAGGAGAAACAACCTCATGTTGATGATGTAAAATCCAAACCAGAGATGGGACTAGCACATTCCACCCGAGCATAGAATCAATGAGCCAAATACAATTCAACCATTCACTCCCATGCCATATTCCAAGCATGAATGTGGGACTCAAACCAAAAGAACCAATCAGGGCATCCTGAGGCTAAACCACCTCACCCTCATCAACAGAAACCAAGATTTACCGTAATAGGCCAACACAATGAACATGTAATAACAGGCTTTACCATGATCTCCACCTGATCACTAAGCTTCACACGCATGGATGCCACCACATTTCTCCACCTACACCATAAGGAATTTCCTTATCTCCTAGTCTCTAAAGCTTTACCGCAATCCACACCAGATCACTAAGCCCTAAACTGAGACCCACTCTCTAGGCTTTACTATATATCCCAACTTAGGATTACTAGGCCTAGCGGAGAGAAATCCACCTCTTGGATTTACCGTATATCCTGTCATTCACCAGCAAGGATTTCTAAGCCCACCAAGGCAACATAATCTTAGTTTTACCACAACCCATAGTCTGGCTTAGGGGTCACTAGACCAGTGGCTTTATCGTCATCCACAGTCCAGTTCAGGGACCACTAGGCCATGTTCTCTATCATTTAGAGATCCACCCCATTCAACTTCGAATCCATCAAGAAATCCAACTCAACCAAAATATGAGAACCCCATCACACCATGGCTATCCAGAAATGGAAAGGCTAGGATGAAAACACTATCACACCTAGAAAAACCCATGCCATAACAGGAAAAAAAACCACATGCAATACCATTCATGATAAATATAGCAAGTAAAATACACATGCAAATTGATACCTACAAAGAATACTATTGTAGCTAATTGATCTTGCTATTCCTTGCTTAATCTTTGCTTCCTCTTGCCTTCTTTTCCTTTCTTGATCCAATGCCAAAGTGCTCCAAGAAAAATTTGTGTCCAAGAGAGAGAGAGAGAGAGAGTAATGAGAGATCTCCAAAATGGAATTGACAAAAGGTTAAAAACTAATCCTCATAAGCCTTTTTATTAATTACACCTCTATTTTCTTCATTTTCCATTTTTTTCCTTCATTTTTCTTCTCACATGCAACCTGTAACCTTTCACCTTATTTTTCTCCTAATTTTCGTTATTTTCATAATAAATATGCCAAAAATGTCATTTTTCCTTTCCAAAGCCTTAACCATTGTGTTTGCCAATTTCCATAGCCATAAAAAACCATTGAACACCCACACTAGGATTTTTTTCACAACATTCAGCTTGTAATAAGTGTCTCATCAACCGTGGTTATTATTTTTACCTTTATCAACTTTTATTACATGGAATTTTCACTAGAGTTGTTACACTTAATATATCCAAGTGTTGAAACAAACCTTAAAACAAATTGACAAATTATGGATTTGATCCGTTATAACAAAAGCACTATATACCACACTAAGTGATATACCTTACCATATCCAACTTGTTGCTATATAATTATGCCTCTATAAATGCTCAGACTAGTATGATTAGATAAAGTTAAATCCATAAGAGTGATATCAACTCCATGCTGCACTGGAAAGTAAGATTTAATTGGTATAATTAATGTGTATTTAACTAGTAACCCACATTTAGTAGACTAAACATAAGTAAAGTGATCTAATGAGTGTTGGAAACAGCTTAGCATTATGACATAGATAACTAATACACTATTTAGCTTAGATAGCCTCTGCTAGGATTTTTAGTTTTTTTTTGTGCTAGTAATACATATCAAGTAATTAATCAAACATGGTTACACAGTATTACTAACTGGATAAATCACATTAGAAGAGAAAGATTACTCATACGATCTTACATTAAAAATAAATTCTTTACCAGGAAAACAATACCTGGAATTTTAGACACACATGCTCTGACAAACATTGAAACAATACTTTTAATTTCATTTAGTACAACTTTACATCCATCATTTTGACAAAAGGAATACATGTTGTCCTTCTAGTTGGGTACTTTTCAGATATTTCTATGATAATCACAGTTCAGAATAGCTCCTTAAAAGAACATACACAATTTGGAGCATAACATGTAGCATCACAGTAAAACAGAGAAAAATAGAGCATCACAACAAAGATCGGTTAATACAAACCGTGTCCTGCTATTGCACATTCCTAAAACTTAAACACAACAGCAAATTTCTCTTTATTCAAAATTTAGCATTTTCAAAAACCTTAAATCGAATTTTAATATTTTAGACTGCCGTAAATCAAAATTTAAAGCTCAACCTTGTTAAGCCTTCTTCCTTAAACATTCCAAACACAGACAGTTTCGCTTCCTACCTATTAAATAATTTCAAACAATAGCGAACTTCTTCGGTAGAAAGCCCCAGTAACTAAGATTTAAAGATTTCATAATCGTAATAACTATGGAAAAATCTAGGATCTTCAACAAAACATCACCACCGACTACTTTGAACTTAAACAACATACAATTATACAGTAATCCTCTTAAAATAGCCATTAATGTGCTAAACCACACATCACAAAAACTCCAACAAATCCAACTTTTTCCATTTACACAAATTACACAAAACCCACACAACAAATTTATTGATAGTGTTTAAAAACACAATGAGAGAAGTTGAACAAAGGCACAATAGTCCATCCAGCTGAATGTGTTTAAAAACACATGCAGAGAAGTTGGTAGGACAGGTGTCCTACCTTCCATTCGTTTGCTCATCTTCCTCCATGTCTGCACGCGACAGGAACCCCACATGCTCCAAAATCCTTAGCTGCAACTCCAAATTGCAAACAGTGACCTCCAAGATAGGTAGTAACACTGTCATGGGGTTAGACTTATGGAAACCTCCATAAAACAAATGAAATGCTCCCAGGTTATCAGAAAATCGCTAATTTACCTAGGAAAAAAAATTCTTAGGAGCACGAAACGACCATATCCAGCTCCGAGCTAAGCTAAATACACCACAGGGTCGAATGCAAATGAATACCCCAATTGTTGGTGTGCGACGAGGAAGAAAAACCATCCCAATAAATCAGAAAAAATGACATATCACAACTAAACACTGTCTCAAACAAGCAACAGTCACGCCCCATAACCCACTATCCCCAATTCCAAGAACGTTGATGGTTGCAACTAGTATTGCAGCAGGTTCGTGCAAGTACTCAGGAGCCGAAACGATCAACAACTAGCCCTAATAGAATAGCATTGTGTTCAAGAAGCGTCCAAGACAAACACCAAAACAAACCCTAATCTACACTAAACCACCTAAATTAATCAACATGGCAAGTGAATAGGTGGTTTCATGCGCAAGACAGGTGTCGTACGACAAATCCGGAGGTCGGAGGTTTATGTGGCGTTTCCGAGACTATTTCTAAGACTAGAGGCTACCATATGCTCATTGCTTGTACTTCAAATTTGCTTCGAACATGAGTGTACCTTCATTATATTTTAATGTTCATTTTAATTTTCATATTAATGTTCAAATCAATAAAAATGGTTAATGAAATTTTAATTATAAAATATATTATTGATACGAGTCAAATCAAATATTCACAACTCATGAAATTAATTGAAATTTGGTCATAAATATTGACATTGATATGTATAATATGATGACACTTGGTAATATAAAATTATTTTTTTTTTAAAATATTTTTTTCCTAACAAAAATACTGTTTATAATCCCATAAATTTAGTTGCTTCAGCTCTATGAACAATTAAAAAAAATTAATTTAAATTTAAATTTAAAAAATTTCAAATCTTATTTTAATTTTCAAAATATTTATTTTATTTTTTTAGTGATAATAAACTTTGTGATTTTAAATTTTTAAACCTAATTGAAATTTGAAAAAACAAAATTAATATAACCCACCATAACCAGATATAATAAAATTATAATTCTATTAATTTTCATATTTTTTATAAATATCAATAATATAAGATATAGAATAAAGCAAGTATCTTTGATAAATGTTATCCATTGATATCTCTATAATTTAGCATTAATTTTTATGGTTACGCCATTCGTATTTTGTATAGAATATTAAGCCCACTAGACGTTGAACAGACGCTCCAGTAAATTTGCAAGGGTGAAGTCAGCCTAGGAACTTCAGAAGGTCAATATACAATTAAATTATACTGAAAAAAATTATACATGTTGTTTGACCTCCCATAACATCATATGCACCATCCCACTGATCTCAGAAATAGTTTGTTCAAAACCATTAAATGGGGAAAAGCTTTGGTGAATATTGTTTGACTGCAAAAACAGTTTTTAGTGAGTGGTTATTTTTAATTTTGGTTTATCTGTTTTTTTTAATCTAGTTTATTTGTTTTTTATTTAGTATAAGTTTTAATTTATTTAGTATAAGTTTTAAAAGGCATTGATGAATATTGTTTGATGGTAAACACAATTTTTAGTGAGTGGTCATTATCAATTTTGGTTTCTTTCTTTTTCTTATCTGATTGTTTTGAATATTGTTTGATGGTAAACACAATTTTTAGTGATTGGTCATTATCAATTTTGGTTTCTTTCTTTTCCTTATCTCATTAAATTGTGAGTGGTCATTATCAATTTTGGTTTCTTTCTTTTCCTTATCTGATTGTTTTTCCTTAGTCTTAAGTATTTGAAGGCTGGGTAAACATTTGACTGTAAACACAGCTTTTGGTGAGTGGTCATTTTCAATTTTGGTTTTTTAGTGGTTTTTGTTTCTTTTTATTTGGCTTTGTATTATAATAAGTTATTTTTGACTTGTTTAGAATTTGATAATATTATTTTTGTTGTTATTGTGATAGCTTAAATTATGTTTTTAAATATAGAGTTAGATTCAAAAATATTATAAAAAGTTTATGTTTTCTTATTTGACTTGGCATAGTTTAATTTTGGTTTTTCTGCAATTGAATAATATAATTTTTGGTGTAATTTTGGTAGTTTAAATTATATATTTAAATATAGAATTAGATGTAATATTATGGAATTTTTTGGAATTATTATAATTTGATAATCTAAATTTTTAACTTTATTTAACTATTTTATGTTCAACTATAATATGGTAGGACAATTTCTCATTAAATTATTTTTAAACATATAAATAAATTCAACCCTAGACAAATAAAATATACAAAATTAATATAGCTTACTTGTAATTCTAACCCATTCCAAAAACACAATCAAATCAAATCAAATTGCGTAATTAGAATAGACCATTCGATTATTTGAGCTCTGTCATTGCTCAACATGACTCGACTGTTTGATAATACGAGTTGGAATCTTTCTTGATTTGATGGAAACGAAAGGGAGAGGCATGAGGAACATTGGTACTGCTAAAAGTTTTCCATGCAGAGACAACGTTAGTCGACTCAATCAGAAGCAGTGGGCACTCGGTGAACGTGGAGACATTCGCAGTTTGCACGCAACATCGAGATGTAAGAGACGTGGGGAGATTTGCATGTGTGTGGCACAAAACGATGCGATATAAAAATACATATTTTTCTTTAATTTTATCGCTTTGTGAAGCAATTGGTTCAAAACCATTTTACGGTCTAATGTGGGCATGGGTACTTTGTCTTCTAGGAAATGAATTCCTTTACATATAATTGATTACTCTGACTCTGATGTTTTTAAATTATTTTTAAATAGAGGGATTAGTCCCCTCGAAGAAGCTTAATTAATTTTAATAACATATTTACAAAAGCGTGATAGACACACTATGTTGAAGAATAGCTAAACAGAAAGTACAATATGCTGCGGGGCAGCTCAACATGCAACAAGGATCAACATGTAACAAGGGTCGAAATCCGGATGGAGCTCAACATGCAACAAGGGTCTAACCCCAATGGGAGGCGAATAGCCAACCGTCCCAACCACTCAGGATAAACGACCAAGTGAGTTTTACATGTATATGTCTCTATCCATCCGGGGCTCAACATACAACAAGGGTCGATCTATCCATCCGGGGCTCAACATACAACAAAGGTCGAACCCGGTGGTAGGCGAATAGCCAATCGTCCCAACCACTCGGAATAAACGACCAAGTGAGTTTTACATGTATATGTCTCTATCTATTGTTCCTGAACAGTTTTGATATAACTCATTACCTTGTCACGCTTTTTTCATTATTCTACCATGTATTTGTTTCTGTATTTAACGACCATGTTGGCCTTTGAGGCTTTGAAATCTTTTAAAAGCATGTCTGTCATCCAACCAAAAATCTCTAAACTGTTGTTTATTGCATCAAACCTGACATTGCATTGGATAGGTAATTTTGAACTTGTAATCAGCATGGCTGCTGTTCTAGGCTGCCTATGGCTTGGACCCTTTGAATTAGTTGTAATAAAGGTGGATGCCATTAGGAAGAGGGTAGAAATGGGCATCGAGGGAAGAACCTAAATCCAATACTTGCGGTTGGGTTTATTCATCCAGAGTTTGCCCGGTTGGATATTGTATATGATTTTAGAATTGGTGCTTTACAGTGAATATATGGTAAGGTATTTTATACCAAGAACTAAGAATGATAGGTAATTTTGGAAAATATAGATCTCTGTAATTTATTATTTTTTTATTTTATTTTTTTATTTTAAAACGCTTTAAAAAAAAATACAATTTAGATATTCCATTTGTGTTTTTTTTATAGAAAGCTAAGATGTTTATATATTTTTTAGACATTAATTAAAATAAAAAATATAATTTTGGTTTGTTTTACATAGTATATGATTTTGGAATTTGTCTTTCTATATGGAGAATAACGTGATAACGATGTCATTTTCATGATTATGGTTCACTCTCGAAAGATTATTTTTTTTTTTTTTTAAAATTGCTAAAAAAATACTTATAAAT
>APFE031381637.1:0-15834 GCA_000404065.3 Pinus taeda | reverse complement strand
ACCACCCCCTCATCCTCCTCCTTCTCCTCCTCCTCCATGTGCGCCTCCTCCATGACCTCAACCTTTGCCTCGTCCTACTCCTCATCCTCCACCTCCACCTCCTCCTCCACCACCACCACCTTCACCCTCTCATCCACCACCTCAACCTCCACCAACAACACCACCTCCTTGTCTTCCTTCTCCTCCTCTTCCTCTTCCTCTACCACCACCACCTCCTCCACCTCCTCCTCCACCTCCACCTTCACCAACATCTCCACCTCCTGCTCAACTGCCTGCACCCCCTCCTCCTCCTCCTCCACCTCCACCACCACAATCACCACCACATCCTCCTCCTCTTCATCCGCCACAACCACCACCGCCACTACCAATTAAAAAACAAAATATAAATTACATTCACTAAAAATAAACCACCCTTTAAATAAAAAAAATACGAACCAAAATAATTTACCTTTATATTTTAAAGAAAGCAAAGGAAAAAATTAAATGTAACCCTTATTTAATGTAACATTTTCCCGCTCTAACCAAAATATCTTATACAATATGTGCCGCTTAACCGAAAACCATTATGAATGTCAAAACACTAATATGACCCATAACCTCTAATATACTGTGATCACTCATACTCTTAGATAATTAAAAACCCTTCCATGATGCAACCTCTAACTATTACCATTAATAAACAATGACATTAGCCACTTGATAATTCTTAAGTGACTAACTTTAAAATTAATTAAACCATAGTGCACTATGCTCTTTAAAACATAATGAATTCTAGAAACTATGACCCCAATACGCTTCATCAACGTGACATTGTAATTCTTGAAATTTTACAATACACATCAATTTTAATATCTAACACATTAACTATACCATTAAAGCTATATTATATATGCACTTAAAGTGTCATAACATAGTGATAAATTTGAATGAAGTGTAACTCCAAATTAAATCCCATAAGAAAGGAATACAATAGATATTGCGTATCATTAAGATGATATTTTGATTATCGATATTGACCCAAAAATAACTTTTCGTGAGGCAACATATGGTAATGATTTTAATTATGATATTGAACCAAAAAACACTTTTTGTGAGTCAACATATGGTAATGATCTTGACGAGTACTCATATTTCACCCATTAGATCATACAATGATAAATTTGATTTATTTTTGCAAATGACCATAACATCATGAATGGATATAGGTTTTTTTGTAAATATCATTATTCAATCCATCTTTGAGAATCAAATTATTTTATAAGTATTTTTAATCAATATATATTGATAATTAGTTACAAATCCATGTTTTATGATGGTAGAATTTTAAATATTTGTGTTTTTACTTTAAGTAATCATTTTATTGTTTGTGCTTGTATCGCTATAAATTCGTCAACACAAAAGAAAACTATTAGTATAACTTTATACAAATAACTTCTATGATGATTTTAAGCATGCATAGTATCCAATGCAAGAATTACACTTCAAATGATTTGAATTCTTGCATAAGTTATCTATCTTAAATTTAATAAAAGTTCACTTATTTTGGTAAATGACCATGACATCCTCAATGACAATGTATTCCTTTTTGTAACCACCACTATTTAATGAATATTCCAACATATTCCATGGGTTCAGAAATCTTAACATTGATATTTCAATATTACCATGAATATTCCAACACATCCCATTCCATCATAAAACATGGATTTGTCACTAATTCTAAAAATATATTGATTAAAAATACTTATAAAATATGCAAGACAAAAACACATACACAAAAAAAACTACAATCACAAACATTTGAAATTATATCATAAAACATAAAATCGTAATTAATTATAAGAATATATTAATTAATAATTGTGATTTTCAAATACGCACATTGAAGAGTGGTGGTTACAAAAAATAATACATTGTCATTCATGATGTCATGTTCATTTACAAAAATAAGTGAACTCTTATTAAATTTAAGATAGATAAGTTATGAAAGCAATCAATTCATTTGAAGTGTAATTCTTGCATTGGATACTATGCATGCCTAAAATAATCATATAAGTTATTTGTATAATGTTATTCTAATATTTTTTTCTATGTTCACAAATTTATAGAGATACAAACAGAAACAAACAAACCAATACGTTACATAAAATAAAAACACAAATATTTAAAATTGTACCATCATAAAACATGGATTTGTAACTACTTATCAATAGATATTGATTAAACATATTTATAAAATAATTTGATTCTCAAAGATGTATTGAATAATGATACTTACAAAAAAATCCATAGCCATTCATGATGTTATGGCCATTTGTAAAAATAAATGGAATTTCTTTAAACTAAATCGTAATTTGAACATATATAGTTTAATACACATTTAATTAATTGGAACTGTAATTCTTTCATATTATATTTTATGTGTGTAAAATCATCATAAGGGTGATTTGTATTATGTCAATAGACAATTTGGGCAATGACCTTCCTTTCTTGTGTGCTAAAATTATACACAAACAACATCATAAATAAATAAAGGAATACATTACATAAAATGAAAACACAAACATTTAAAAAATCATCATAAAACATAACCTGTAACTAATTATAAAAATCATATCAATTAAATTAAACAACAATTTAAAGATTAATAAGTTAATATACAAATTATGCTCATTATAAAAGTATTTTATGACATTACATATGTGTAAAAATATTATACACAACAAACAACCACACACAAACATAGCACAACAAATAAATACATAGCTCAAAGTAAAACCACATACACTTAAAATCCTATCATCATAAAACATCAATTTGTAAATTTTATGTTTATTTTCTTTGTATTTATCATAAAGATGAGGGCCATTTGCTATCTTTTTAATTTTACATTGAATGACTTGGGTAACAAAAGAATCCATGGTCATAGTCACCTTTGATGTTGTGATTAGTTGTATTGTTGAAAAATATATATTGATTAAAAGAAATCATGAAAACTTGTGATTTTCAATCATACAAAAATTGGCGATAATTATTATAGGGAAAACCCACAAACATTGTTACTTGTGTTATTTCCATGGTCATTTATATCTATACAATTTATGGACTAAAAATATTTGTGAAATTTTGATTTTATACTAAATAAATTTAACAAGTTATAAACTCCACCCATTTTGTACCATAAAAAATTAATTAACTAATATACTAATTATGATCTTACATTTATTAAATTGAATAAATAAATGATTATAATGTAAGATAAGAATATATTAATTAAGAAATCAAATTAAAGGTTGATAGGGTAACTATGTCAAGAGGACGAGATCGGGGTGATGGCTAGGGTTTCTCAGTCTTTCCGCTTTCCTTATGCAGTCGAGTTCCTTCAGACATTTGATCAATCTTCTGCGTCATTTCTAGGGAATGATCTCACTACACACGGGTCTGATAATGGAGCTTTTTAATGGTTTGAATATTGGTTTTGGTCTCCTGTGCAGGGTTGAAGACAAACAATCTGGGCTATTGACAATATCATTTACCAGATCATGGACACAGAGTATTTTCTCACCCCTGACATACACGATGGCATAGAAGGAAGCAAAGGGCATCACGCTCATAAGTTGGGAATGGATCTGTGAAGGATTAAGGCGACTCTAGAGCATAGATCTTATCCATGTCTTCTCTTAGCCAGAAGAGAAATAATGGTCAGATTTGAAGGCAAAAATCTAGCTATAAAAGTGAATATTCCACCTTGAATGCTTCATTTCATAGATCTATTGTTAAAGATCTCGGATCTGGAAATTCTCAATCCCCCGAGCACAATAGGTTGTCAAAATTATGGAGTAGCGTTAGATATGGAGAGTCTACTTCATATTTTTCTGAATCAAAATTTTTGTCCATCATAGTGGGTGTGTTTGGTTGTTTTTCCATTGCTTATGAATTCAATACTACCGCGATAATCCCTCTCACTCTTTGTAACTTCACACTTATCCTTGATTCAACTGAATATATTCATGACCGTTAAGTGCGGGATCCAGATTTGGGAACTATGGTAACCTATGAATCCATGCAAAAAACAAAAATATATGCAAAAAATATGAATCTCAAGCACTATTATGCAGATTCAACAACTTTTGGCCAAAACCAATGGATCTCTTCCATTATATATTCACAAATTGGACAATATATTGTGAGATTCAACTTTACTCCAGGGTATTTTTCATAGTAAAATTTTCATCGTGAGAGGATTGTGAATATATATTGCAAAAGGTTCCATGGTTCTGGGGCTCTACGACACTTTTTTTCACCCCTTGGTTCACAGATTTCGATGCCAGTACAATGGTAGTATCTAGAATGTTTGTTTCGGTTAGATTGCATAATGTACCTTATATTTCTAGCTCCATAAAGTACTAGAAGCCATTGGGAAAATATTAGGGTGATACATAAAGAAACATACACAAATATTTGAACAAAAAATATACACAATCGCAAAAATGTGTGGAGGTAGACATCAACTAATGATTGTCTGATCATATTATCTTAACACATAATAATCATTACTCGACACAGTTCCTAGATTTTAGAACACAACATTTAGATGCCGAATATGCTGAAAAATGAGACATCTACAAAATTCATGTCATGATGCCAAGAAAGCACCTAAAAGGAAGAAAAAAATAGGAAAATAACACAAGGGATCGATATTTCCACAACACTTACCTAACGAATAAGAGGATGATGAAGAAATGGGTCCTCCTAACAATTAAGAAGCCTAAAATCCACAAGGAAACATAGAAAAAGGGAGCGTTAATCATGAAGTTTTAGGAACTTGAGCACACACACTGAGGTAGGAGATGATCCCTGTAGCAATGGAGACAGGGGGCTTAAAATGTCATCATGTATATGAAATTTCCGATTCAGTTAAGGAAGATCCAGGAATGAATGAAGGGACCCAGCTAGCACTTTTAACAACCATTCCTTACAAGGGATAATAGCGTAAGGTTAAAAAGAAGAAATTGAGCAAAGGGTGACATGTTTACCACTATTTTGAAGTTGTATTTTTGGTCTCTCTGATCACCATTTTTGATTGCCATGATTGAATGCATTGCCAACATCTACAACAAGTAAGATTTTTCGTGAGGAAAAAAATATATTAGTTAAAAATAATTATAAAAGAATATGATTTTCATATACACATTGAATAGTATAGTGGTGGTGACAAAGAAAAAAAAACTTTGTCATTCATGGTGTCATGGTCAATTATCAAAATACGTGAAATTTTATTAAATTGAACATGGATATGTTAATGCAAGCATTCAATTCATTTGAAGTGTATCTATTGTATTGGATACTATGTATTCTTGAAATCATCACAGAAGTTATTTGTATCAAGTTTATTGACAATTTGTTTAGCGACCTTCCATATGGTATATTATAATGAATGTTTTTTGCATGTTTTGGAATTCATAGACATAAAAACACAAACAAGAGCAAAGACAACCAAGTAAATACATTACATAAATTAAAAACACAAACATTTAAAATCATATCATCATGAAACACCCATTTGTAACTAATTATAAATACTTATAAAATAATTTGATTCTCAAATATGCATTAAATAATGATACTTACAAAAAAAAATCCATGATCATTTGCAAAAATAAATAAAATTTTGTTAAACTAAATCCTAATTTTAACATATATAGTTTAATACACATTCAATTAATTGGAAGTGTAGTTCTTGGATATTATATTTTTTCTTTGAAAAATCATCACAAGTGTGACTTGTATCAAGTCAATAGACAATCTGGGCAATGACCATCGATAAAACATATTCTAACAATTTGGGAAATGACCATCCATATGGCATATTCTAATGAAATCTTTTCTCGTGTTCTAAAGTTTATACACAAACAAGAGCATAAACAAACAAACACATACATTACATAAAATAAAAACACAAACATTTAGAATTCCATCTTCATAAAGCATCAACATGCTACTAATTATAAAAAATGATTAATTAAAATGCAATGTTAATTGAATAGTGGTGCTTACAGAAATTCAAATTCATTCATGATGTTGTGGTCATTTGCAGAAATATTAGATGTTATTAAATTAAATTACAATTTAAATATTAATACTTTAATATACAAATTCTACACTTTGGAAAAGTAATTATTGTATATGATATTACATATGTGTAAAAATATTATACACATACAAACATAAACAAACAAACAGAGGCAAAGAAGAGAACAATAAAAAAATGCATAACATAAACTAAAACCACAGACATTTAAAATTTTATGACCATAAAACATTAATTTGTAAATTAATTTTTAAATTCTATGTTTATTTTGTTTGTATTTTGTCATCATCAAGAAGGGCTTTTGATATATTTTTAAATGTGCATTAAATGATTGTGCTTACAAAAGAAAAAATTGTCATGGTCACTTGTGATGTTGTGATTATTTGTATAGTTGAAAAGTATATATTGATTAAAAGCAATCATGAAAACACATTATTTCAGACATACAAAAATGGTGATGATGCTTACAAAGAAAATCCAAATCCATAACTTTTTGTGATATTATAACAAGTTACAAATTCCACTCTTTCTAAAGCTTAAAAAATTAATTAACTAATAAATTATTTATTGATTTTTTTTAAACTGGGGTTGTTCATTCATTATTAATATCAGTTTATTTAAAAAAAGTATTGAATATATACATTTATTTGAAGAAGAGAAAAATAAAAAGACATAATAAAAAGGAAATACCCACAATAACCATAATCACAACATAAATTCCTCACAGATAGTCATGACCATAGTTATCTTGACAGCGTAGAGAGAGAGGAAAGCCCTTCCCTCAAAATAAATACAAATTTTATTAATATTCTGTTTGAGCTTTTACAAACTATAATATAAATTACAAATATATAAATAAATTTCAATCTGAATCATCTTCATTCTCCAATCTCCATCTCCCTACAAAAACATTAGAAAACATATATTAATAATAATATATGGAGGAAAATAATTATACTGTTAAAATTTTGTAAAATGATTTACAATAAAATGAGGAAAAAATAAAATAAAATTTATCACTTTATTATATGCACTACGAAGGATTAAAATGGGTTTCACCTAATATTTATCGAGATCTTAAATTGAAAATCTAAATATAACAGATTCTAAATGTTAAAACAAAAACTAAATAAAATTTAACGAGATTATTAAATTTTCTTAAATCCTTTCATTAAAATTAAAACTAAAGTATAAATCTAAAATTAAAGAAATAACACACATATATCAACTTAATATCATTCAATATAGCCATAAATTTGTTATTCTCTTCCATAGATGTGATTTATTAATAAAAATTTTAATAAAAAAAATAATAATGATTAATTAAAAACTGACTTGCAACTGTGGAATTTCTCAAATTACTTATCCCATCATCAAATAATGGCCAATGGTGAAGTATACTATCCTAATTCTTTCCCCTGGATGAAGAAAGTGGGAAATTCCAATGATCTCCCTTAGGAGATCCTACCCCCCATGAACCGAGTAGAGCCATCGGGCCTATGTATGTTTTTTTTCTAAGTAAAACTAATCTATTAATAAAAACATAGTGTACAATGAGGCATCAGCCTCTACAGGACCAGGTCAACCATATGAACACTTTAAACGACAATATTTGAAGACTAGATTGCCCCAGATGGGGAAACCAGTCCGAGAACGAGATAAAATTCGATTCATTCTACCCGCATAGGGGAAACTGTTACAAAACTCAAAATTTACTAACAAAAAGACTGTAAAATTCAAAATGGTCTACCAAAATTGACCACTCTAGAATTCAAAAACACTGGCAAGTATTAACCATTATAAATCTAGAAAAACAAAACTCAGATCCCTAACAAGACACATGACCTGTAGCATTCAGCTACAAGGTGTCTTACGATGGTGGATTTTCTTCCACGATCAGACACCAACCATAATCTTCAGAGTCAGTTTCCCTTCCATGTCTTCCACTTGCATTGTCCTAAGGCTCCTAGTCATCCACTTGTATCCCTTTGTCTTTGTAGGTGGTGTTGCCTCCTGGAGTCTTCTATTTGTTGTTGGACGGATTGTCCATTTCTATTGGTGGGCGGCTGGAGCTTAGCTCCCCCTGGATATTGACAATCAAAGGAGAGGCTTGGCGCATCTCTTGGTTGTTTTCTAGAACAACACATGATCCAGGGACTTCCCGGAAGTCCACCGTGACTGTGACGATGATTACCGACCGGTCCATGGAGCAGAGAATCCTGAATTGAGCCTACTAGGATGTAACAGAGAAATCTATGTGCTGGGTGGTTCCACCGGCACGTTTGGCCTCATGGGAGCTAGCTCAACCTCTACTGCTACGAGTATCCTGATATCTCCCGTAGAAGTGGGAAGAGGAAGGGTTGGGGGGTTGGGAGGCTGAAGGGGAAGTAGAAGTAGATGGAGGCGAATATGGGGCCGAATGGCATTATGACGACTGCCACCTTGCCTATTTCGTATACGATGGTGTTGCCACATTATTCTCTGGGTTTGAAGGTGCAACGAGGAATGAGCCAGAGGAGCAGCGAAGGGTGTAAGAGAAGCAGAAGGAAAATTGAGTTGAATAGGTGAAGTCAAGTTCGGGCCAGAGACAGGGGCCAGACCTCAATTTGCAGGGCACAATGGAGGGAATGAGAGAAGTGCAGACCATTGCCCAAGTCGATGCAGTAGAGGAGTCTTCAACATCTACCCGTAGCAGTGCAAAGGCTAGGCTCTGCAGCTACAGGGTGGCAAGCGCAGCTCAGAGGTCGAAGGGGAAATTGATGAGGGTATGGCTCCATGGATCTATTATTGCAGGGGATGTCTCGATCCTCCCAGTGTGATGATGGCACTGGCCGAGGGACAGTGTTCTGCATTAAATTCCCACAAGATAAAGAGCAAGTTACCATGTGGTTCCGCCACCTGCATGTCCTGTGGCATGCCTGACTTAAATGCTTATCTACCATCCACATCCAGGGATCAGGCCTATGTATGTTAAGACTCTTTACTTATACATTTTTATTCCTAATTCTTGATTTGTTCCATGTTATTCTGTCGTAGGAATTTTATGCCTCAAGATGGCTCTGCCACTAGAAGGTCTTTGCAAGGATAAAGGGTTGTGTTTGGGCTTCTCCACTCTTGTTGAACCATTCGTGTCTTCCATAGGACTATCATCCTTTTGGTTATTTTCATCCCAATGGATGGACTAAGGACCACAACATCATTATCTTATGTCGAGATAGTCACAACAATTTAAGTCTCAAAACCAATTTAGCCTATCTAACGTAGACTGTTGACTCGACTAGAGAGTTGATCGACTTTATAATATCAATTCTATAATTGTTTGGGATAGTCAACTAAGTTGACTAGCCCCTCCAACATCTCCCCTACCCTTCAGTCCTTCTCTGTGACAAAGAAGGGAAGATTAAGAGACTTACAAAATTTGTACAAAATTTGATACACCATAAATTAAAGAATGCAAATTCTTATAATGAAATACAGGTTTGTCTAGAATGGTGGTTGGCTAATTAGGAGATCTAGTTTCATGGTCAATGAGAACCTCTTGAATTACATCTACAATATTTAAAATGTGAATTCCTCTTCTTTTTCGTTCCCTCGGTATTCGATTGGAACATTCAAATTCAATTTCCTGAGTGTGATGTTGTTGTTTAGAACGGAGACCACATCCTAAAAGCTTGTCTCATAGAAACTAAATTTATGTTGTCAAAAAGGTGATCGAGATGATTGTGCTATTGTAGGAGTTGGTGTGGAAGGCATATGGAATTTTGTTTGATAAGTAGCTGGTGCAAGCACCTGAAGATGTTGATCAAATATAGACCATTTTCATACAAATATACTTTCATGGGCATTATATTATTTCAAATATTGTACCTTGTCAGCCATTGATATGTGTCCTCACAATTGTTGATCAACTAGTAATTGTTTTCTAATTGTTTCACTTCATTAACAGTTCCATGACAATAGTCAATAACATTGGCGGATTCTACTTTTACTCTCTTCCCTTCTCTAAACCGCTATCTCTCCTCATGTTGTAGTTGGGATTAATATTTTTCTCCTTTAAAACCTAATTTTCATGGGTAGACTTTTCTGGAGGTTGAGTTACTTGTTGGGAGAACAATTTTGAGTATATTTAATCAATATATATTGATAATTAGTTACAACCCCATGTTTTATGATGGTACAATTTTAAATATTTGTGTTTTTATTTTATGTAACGTATTGGTTTGCTTGTTTGTGTTTGTATCTCTATAAATTCGTGAACAAAAAAAATATTAGAAAAACTTTATACAAATAACTTATATGATGATTTTAGGCGTGCATAGTATCCAATGCAAGAATTACACTTCAAATGAATTGAATGCTTTCATAACTTATCTATGTTAAATTTAATAAGAGTTCACTTATTTTGGTAAATGAACATGACATCATGAATGACAGTGTATTATTTTTCTACATTTTAATCAATTTTCTTATTTAATTCAATAATTGTAAGATCTTAATTAGTGTATTAGTTGATTAATTTTTTATGGTACAGAATGGGTGGAGTATATAACTTGTAAAATCAGTTTAGTATAATATAAAAATTTCACAAATATTTTTAGCCAATAAATTGTAAGATACAAATGCCCATGACAATAACACAACTAACAATGGTTGTTTGTTTTCCTTACAAGCATCATCACATATTTTTGTATGTTTCAAAATCACAAGTTTTCATGATGGCCTTTAATCAATATATATTTTTCAACAATACAAATAATCACAACATCACATGTGGCTATGACCATGGATTTTTTTTAACCAAAATCATTCAATGTAAAATTAAAAAGATATCAAGTGGCCCTCATATTTATGATAAATACAAACAAAATAAACATAAAATTTAAAATTTGATGTTTTATGATGATAGAATTTTAAATGTATGTGGTTTTATTTTAGGCTATGTATTTATTTGTTGCGCTTATGTTTCCATGTGGTTGTTTGTTTGTGTATAATATTTTTACACATGTGTAATATCATATACAACAAATACTTTTATAATGAGCATAATTTGTATATTAACTTATTAATCTTTAAATTGTTGTTTAATTTAATTAATATGATTTTTATAATTAGTTACAGGTTGATGTTTTATGATGAATTTTAAATGTTTGTGTTTTTATTTTATGTAATGTATTTCTGTGTTTATTTATGTTGTTGTTTGTGTATAATTTTAGGAAACAAGAAAGGAAGGTCATTTCCCAAATTGTCTATTGACTTGATACAAATCAACTTTATGATGCTTTTACACACATTAAATATAATATGCAAGAATTACAGTTCCAAATAAATTGAATGTGTATTAAACTATATATGTTCAAATTAGCATTTAGTTTGACAAAATTCCATTTATTTTCGCAAATTACCATAACATCATGAATGGCTATGGATTTTCTTGTAAGTATCATTATTCAATGCATCTTCGAGAATCAAATTATTTTATAAGTATTTTTAACCGATATATATTGATAATTAGTTACAAATCCATGTTTTATGATGGTACAATATTAAATATTTGTGTTTTTATTTTATGTAACCTATTGGTTTGCTTGTTTGTGTTTGTATCTCTATAAATTTGTGAACACAAAAAAAAATGTATTAGAATAACTTTATACAAATAACTTCTATGATGATTTTAAGCATGCATAGTATCCAATGCAAGAATTACACTTCAATGAATTTAATGCTTGCATAACTTATCTATGTTAAATTTAATAAGGGTTCACTTATTTTGGTAAATGAACATGACATCATGAATGACAATGTATTCTTTTTTGTAACCACCAGTATTCAATGTGTGTATTTGAAAATCACAACTATTTTTAATTAATATATTCTTATACTTAATTTCAAATTTTTGTTTTATGATAGAATTTGAAATGTTTGTCATTATAGTTTATTTTGTGTATATGTTTGTGTTTGTGCATATTTTATAAGTATGATACACAAATTAGGCAAGAGGATTATAGGATTATAAGTAAGTGGATTTAATTGAATTTATAGGGTTATAAGTCAAATAAATTTAATTGAAATTATTGTTCTTCGAGTATGTTCTAAATTATTTATTATAACAAAATTACTATATGTCAATTTCAAGCTACAATTTAGGTAGAAATAAGTTATGCATTTTATGTTTTACTTTAAAACTACTAATTTTTTATTTTGAAAACAAATAAATGTTATTTTAAAAATTAGTTTTTAATTTTTTTCCTTCACTAAACGATTCAGTGTTTCTAACTTTAAAATTGTCAATTAAATTAGAAGTTTTTTACTTCGCTTATTTTCAAATTTACGGGTTAATTATTTTGGTTTTCACATTACCTTTCTTTTACCTTTCTTTTTGTTTGTGGATATTTAACGAATGTAATTAATATTCTGTGTTCTAAATATAGTTAAATTTTTGTTTTTTGGATAAACTTTTGCCTTTTTGGCTTGTTGTAATCACTATTTCTTGAATTCAACTCTAACAACACTAACATTTAGTTAAGAGCTGATAGAGTAATACGAATCCGAGCAGTTTATTCATAGCCATTTCTTAGTTGTTGAATGCGGATTTCAAAATAGGAATCTGTCTCAATTATTTGAAGACGTGCCCAATTGTTTCAATACGTAATACTTATTACATTGTCATTATATGACGATGTTTGACCATAAGTCAGATTGAATCAGATTGAATCTATGAAGGTCCTGTGTTAGATCCACAATGTTGTTGCCTCTATATCTGCATCTTTGTTGAGAGAGGGTCGTGTGTTCGATCCACAATGTAGTTGTCTCTAAATATTTTTTTGAGAGGGCTTACTGAAGATATGAAGGTCCTGTGTTCCATCCACATTCCTCTATACCTTTGTTTGGAAAGCGCCAGACTGAATATATGAAGGTCTTATGTTAGATCCACATTGTTCTGTATCTTTGTTGGGTCCTGTGTTCGATCAGCGCTCCTTGTATCTTTGTTGGGAAAACGGCTCTGTATCCTTGTTGAGAGAGCAGCGGACTGAATATATGAAATTTGTGTGTGCGATCCACACTCAACCGAGCTAGCACCTCATAGCTCTACTTAAATCACATTGGAGGTAAGGAGGCAATTTCTATCCATTCAAATTATCTTAACATTCTTGACGCATGCTCCCACTTATTCGATCTTTGTTTTAAAGTATTGATTATAAAAAATTTCTACAACTATGGATATCGTTTATGGATAGTTTTGTGCACACCTCCTCTTCTTCGATCTTTGTTTTGAAGTGTTGGTTATAAAAAAATTCTGCAACTATGGATATCGTTTATGGATAGCTTTGTTTGTACATGTGAAGCCATGCTTTTTCGGATTTAGGATAATTTTGTTTGCAAAATCCTTCTTCTAACTTGTTGTTTATAAAAAAAAATCTGCAACTATGGATATCTTTTAGCGATAATTTTGTTTACACATTTAAAACCATGTTTCTTTTTCTAGCCTTGTTTTAAAGTAGGGTTTATAACTATTTCTATGGATATCCTTTAGGATAATTTTGTTTGCACATTTAAAACCATGCTTCTTTTTCAGCCTTGTTTTAAAGTAGGGTTTATAACTTTTTCCTATAGATATTTTTTATGTATAATTTTGTTTGCACATTTGAAATCATGTCTTTTTTTATCCTTGTTTTAAAGTAGGGTTTATAATTTTTCTCTGCAACTATGAATATAGTTTTTGAATAATTTTGTTTGTACATTTGAAACCATGCAACTATGGATATCTTTTGTGAATAATTATGTTTGTAAATTTTAAACTACGCATCTTATTTGAGCCTTGTTTTAAACTAGGCGTATAATTTTTTCATGTAACTATGCATAGCAGCGTTTATTTATAATTTTGCCTGCACATTTGAAATGTTGAACACTGGTTTATAATTCTTTTTCTGCAACTATGAGAAATACTTATTGATTATTTTTGTGTTATATTAGGCTTTTGTTCACACATTGCAAACTCTGACGGCTTAGTCATCAAGATTAGTCCTCAATTACTATATAGGCTCAATTACTATATCCGCCCAATCGCGTGGATTGAATTTTTGTATTATGAATTTTTGTATTATGGTTACTAAGACATCAATCATATATACCTGTAACCACAAACTTATGATCCAGAAACCTGTGATTAAGACCTTAACTTCATAGAAATTTATAAAAACATTCATTTCTTTGGGAGTTTGTCAAAGGATGGATTGGAAAAGTTTACTAGGTGGGTGGGTGATACGCTTTGATGTCTCATTTGTTAAACTATATTTTAATATGAAAATAGATTCAATTCCTTTTATTTGAATGGGAATTTGGCACTGAAATGATATATTTTTTAAATTTTTAATATAAAAATAAATTTTAATAGTCAGAATTTTTTTTATTTTTTCCTAAATATAACACGAAAATGTTGTCTATTGTGTTAATTTTTCATGTTAACAACTCTTTCAACTTTGATATTGAAAATCATAATTTTTGTTTTGTTATAATAGTCTAAATTGAATGAAGGTGTCAAAATACATCTTAGTGAGCCAATATATTAGAAATACACCAATACATTAGACATACATTGTAGCCGCCAAGGTATTGAAGCCATACAAAGAGTTCTTTCCGTAATCCTTTGTTTCAGCCAACTTAACCTTATTTGGTTCCATTTGACACCACATATGTGAGATTATAATATCATTATTATTCATGTTCCATCGTACTTAGTGGAGGTTTTATGAAGTTTGTTTGTGTTTTGTGTTTGTATGTTACTTGGAGTTTCAAGAATTTTACTTTTATTTTTATTTTCGGAGTTTTTATTTTATTT
The DNA here is from genome assembly GCA_000404065.3 of Pinus taeda. Lineage (NCBI taxonomy): Eukaryota > Viridiplantae > Streptophyta > Pinopsida > Pinales > Pinaceae > Pinus > Pinus taeda. The sequence continues at coordinate 907 of APFE031381637.1, read as the reverse complement.
TATTTTTTAATGATTTTATATAATTACTTTGTTGATTTTAAAATTTTTTGGAAATTAAGAATATGAGTTGAGTGATTTTTCTAAATATTTTTTGATACTATTTATATCAATTTTTTGTAAAAAAATTAATTAAATTGTTGTTCTCATAATTACCTATTTATATTGCAAATTGTTATACATATTATTTGTTATATCATCATGTATATATTGATATCTAAATTATCACGGTAAAGAATGAAGCAATAAGTATTATAAATAAAGAAAATGAAATGATATGTAATTTTGAATTTTTTTTAAAGTTTTCTCAGGAGTCAAAGGCCGAGGTAGATGGGGAGGTGGGGGTGGAGTAGCAGGAGATGTGGAGAAGGAGGTGGAGGTGGTGGTGGTGGTGGAGGTAAAGTAGGCGGAGTTAGAGGAGGAGGTGGTGGAGGCAGAGGAGGAGGTGGTGAAGGTAGAGGTTTTGGAGGAGGTGGTGGAGGAGATGGAGGTGGAGGAGGAGGAGGTGGTGGTAGAGGTGGTGGAGGAGGATGAGGAGGAAGCAGAGGTGGTGGATGAGGTGGTGGAGGAGGAGGGGGTGGAGGTTGGGGAGGTGATGGAGGAGGAGGTCGTGGTGGTTGTGGTGGTGGTGGTAGAGGAGGAGGAGAAGGTGGTGGAAGCGAAGGTGGTAGAGGAGGTGGAGGTGGAGGTGAAGGTGCAGGTAGAGGCGGAGGCAGAGGAGGAGGTGGTGAAGGTTAAGGTGGTGGAGGAGGTCGTGAGGTTGAGGTGGTGGAGGAGCTAGAGTTGGAGGATGAGGAGGAGGTGGTGGAGGAGGAGGAGGAGGTAGATGTGGTGGTGGAGGTTGTGGAGGAAGTGGTGGAGGAGGAGGAGGTGGTGGAGGTTTGGGAGGTGGTGGAGGAGGGGGTGGTGG
>APFE031381627.1:38466-83610 GCA_000404065.3 Pinus taeda | reverse complement strand
TTTTTCTCCTTCAGAACTCATTTACTTATTCAACCCTTCATTTTGCCTAAGAAACCTTGGAAAAAACCCATTTGCACCCTTAAACCCGCTCAAAAGGCAAAAATACGTTGAAAAACCCACTTTTCCGCCTCATCCTAAGTTTGGGAGCTATGTGCGATTTTATACAAAAATACATTGAAAAACCCACTTTCCCGACTTATCCAAAGTTTTGGTGCTTTGCGCGATTTTGTAAAGAAAACATTGGAAAACCATGCAAATTTGCCGATATCCCAAGGGTCTCGCCGAGCACAAATCCCATGAAAAATCATTTTTTATTGCCCGCCCGACGTTGTATCGTCCGGACAGGTTATTGGCCCGTCGACCATCCGATCGGGCACTTTTCATCCAACGGCTCACGTGGATATCGGACCGGCCCCGACGTGCGAAAGATAACGTCCGATATCTGTCAGAGGGTGACGTCAGGCCTCGGCCACGCGTCGCCCCCACAACATATCAAAGCCCCCTCTGACAACTCCACTTCCGTATCAAAAGTGGTGCGATATCATACCGCCTGCGGTTTCCGGTTTCCGCTAATCCGCCTGCCAACGTCACTGCCAGTGTCACTGCTACGTCATCGTCGCGTCCGCGCCCCCGTCCGCCATTGCTCCACCTCTCCGCCACCACACCATCCCCATGGACCACTCATAAGCCGCCACGTCACCTGATGACGTCATGCTGACGTCATCCGACCCTGACCCCACCCGATGACGTCATGCTGACGTCATCCGACCCTGACCCCACCCGATGACGTCATGTTGACATCATCCAAAAAAGGCGCTAATGTTCCAAAAAATCCATATTTTGGCCAATTTTTCGCGTTTTTTGAACTTTTTGCATAAACGTCTGTTGCGTCTTCTGCATGTATTTTACGACCAAATTCACGCCAACCTGCTGAATTCAACCTGGAGACCATCGGCGCACCAACCCACCTGCTTTTGTGACCCGGACTGTCAGTTTACTAGGTATTTATCCCTGCGAATCCTCTCTGCGCCTGGTTTTGTCTGCAAATCAACTATATTCACTTAAAACACAGAAAAAACACATAATTCACCGGCAAATCCCCTGCGCCCAGTTCCCTTTTGAAGTTAAAAGGTCGAAATTCACTGGCTAAGCCTTATTACCAAAAATTTCACAAAAACCTGTATTCTGTTCGCGCAGTCGTGAACAAGGAACCCGAACCTACACCTAATTACTGAGAAAGAGTCTGTTAAAGACAAGCATTTGCCTCTTCTAGTGTCTTATGCAGTATTTCAATTGCTGCAGTTGACCCTTCTACCCTTGTTTCTCGACAAATCACCTCTCCTTCAAAGAAACGCTCCTTCCTGTTACTCTACACAGTAACAATACTTCACCTATCAGCATAGTTTTTAAGTAACTATGGATACACCAGTAGCACCTGTGGCCCTCAATATTGCCCCTTTGAAAGCCCCTCAGAGAGAATTGGAGTGGCAGGCATTAGCTGATTTGGATTATCAAATATCAGAGGAATTCCTAATACAAAGCAAGTTCCACCTCCACCTGCTAAATGAATTAAAGGCCAAACATGAGACTGGAACAGATGTATTGGGCATTTGGGTTTCCTTCCTCCCAATCTTTAAGCTTCCTCAGGTCAATCAATTTCCTGACCTAATTCACCTATGTGCTGAAGGTTATGATCCCACTTAGAGAGCTATGCTTGACCCTTTAGGCTCAGTTTTTTTCTACATTACCCCTGAGGCCATCAGAGAGATGCTGCAATTCTAGACTGAGAAGAAATTGGTTCCTTTGTCTTTGTTTGATCTGATAAATCAAGGAGCTAAGATTACAGAGGCTCAGATCACCAAACTGAACCAATTATATATTAAATCTGATATTGTGCAGTACCCCCCCATTTTGCATGTTTACCTCAACCCATTGGGCAGGGACCTTGCAGATATGATCAGTCCCATTCTGGGTTATAACTCAATTGAATATCTTGATGAAACTGTACTAGTAATGATGCTAATGTTTTCCCCTGGCAAAACTCCAATCTGCTATGACTATGCCACCTATATATCAGACAAAATGCATGAGAAATTGATGAACCTATCAAGGGAAAGGGTGTTCAAATACTCCTCCTACATCTACCACTTGATTTTATACTATCAACATGAGAAATTTTCTTTTGCTATGAAAAGAGTGGATGCACAAGGAAATCCAAGGTCAGTAGTGTATTGGACCTCAGCTATTCACTGCACACCCTATTCTCCATACACTTACTGTGAGTTTATAGACCTTTTTATTCACCCAACCATGTCTCTGCTCCTGAGCTCACCTCCTCCAAGACTAACCGAGGAGATGCAGAGGATCCTTCAGTTGTCCAAGGTATACATCATTGGGGATTGGTATTTTTACCAAAATCACACCGTTATTAGAATATACGACTATGAGTTACCCCCATACAAACTGCCCAAATGTGTGCCTATGAGGTTGTTTGCCCTTGAATACTTCAGGAAGTTTGGGAATGTTGATGTGAAGAATTTTTCAGGCAAAGGCAAGAAAGCACAACTGAAGGTAAGAAACCAATTGGGCCACTTTATTTATAACAAAAGGGAGGAAGGCTGGCAAGAGGCAGAAAGAATGCTAGAAGGCCTTGGCTTAAAGACCAGTTTCCTCTGGAAACCTTATGACCCCAATCACTTCATAACCTTAAGAAGGGTCAACTATAGGCTGTCCAGTTATGACCATGTGAGGTTGCCTCACATAGAAAAATATGCAAATCAAACAAAATGGAAGAGAGACACCTTAGAGGAACCTGTCACACAAGAAGAATTAAATGAAAGAGCACGAAGAAATATCCTAAAAATGGCTGACTTAGAGCTTTCTGCACAGGTATTTGCTCTTACAAGCACTCAAGTGGGAGCAACTGCCTCATCCTCCACAGCACATCAGAAGGCAGTCAAAGCTACAGATCAAACCTCTAGCAAAGGCAAGGAGAAAGAAATGGAGCTAGAGCAGCCACTTCAGGAACAGGTACAACAGCAGGAAGCACAGCAACAACAACAGGTACAGCAGCCAGAAAAAGAACAACCAGTGCAAGAAGAGCACACAGCAGAGGCCCCAATGGTCACTGAGCAGCAGCCACTACAAATCGTGCCTCCTAGGCAAGAAACAAGAGCTGAAGCTTCAGTCCTTCAAACCCCACAAAAGGAGGACATAAGCAGGAAAAGGGACAGAGAGACTCCCCTCACAACATCAACAACTCAAGGGGAATAGAGGAAAAGATTGAATCCTTTTTCAGAGGAAGAAATGCCAATAGGGCAATCTTTGGGCATGGGCCCACCTAGCATGGAGGCCTCTGCAAGTTCCTTCCAGCAGGAACAAGAGAGGACAGTATGAGGAGAAGTTAGCTCCTCAAGCCAACAAAGAGGAGGTGAACTGAGCATCAAGCAACAGTTCATGGACATAAAGAAGAGGAATGAGCCCATAAGGATACAATTATATAATCATCTATTGAAAATGGCTCCCACCAACCAGCAAAGACTTATGTCTGCCTATGATGTCCAGGAGGGCAAGATGATTATGATCCACTTCATGCCAGCCGTGATGCAGCCACAGTCAGTTGCAGACTACATCAGGACCAACCTTGAGGTCCTTTCCAAGGACATCCACCCGATGGATCAGATTGAATTACATAAGCAAACGGGTGAGATGATATATGCCTCCTTGGCAGATAAAACATTGGTGAATTACAGGCTAGAAAATAGCCTAAATAATACAACTGCCCAACTTGAGTTGGAAAGAGAATCCTCTCAAGCAAAGGACAATAGGATCAAATCTTTGGAGGACATCATAATAGAGATTGGGCATGATCCTAAGGATGTCAAAGTTGTGCAGGAGCTGTTGAAGCTAAGGGATGCAGATATGGAAGCATTAAGGAAGATGATCAAGATCCCAACAACTCTTCATCCCTAAACTGAAGAAGTTGCCGAGCTGAGACATGATAAGGATGCACCAACTATGCTGGTGTCACTATATAAACAGCTCATCCTAACACAAGAAAAGTTGGGAGAATCAAAGGCTGCACTGCAGGCAGCATTGCAACAGAAAGAGGCAGGCCAAACTTCGCAGCCCCCTCCAGAAATTTTCAATCTGGAAGAAGCTCCTCAAACCACTGCCCCTCCCATTCAGCAGACAGAGCAAACAACACCCTCTACCTCAGCACCAACAACAGAGTAGGCTCAAAGTCTTGATATGCAGAAACTCAGGAATGAAATTCAGGTCTTGGAGGCCCAAATGAAAGAGATGAATCAAGCCAAAGAAACTTTGGCTAAGCTCAATGAAATATATGATAAATCCAAGCAGAACGTAGCTGAGAAAGAAAGAGAGATAAAGACTCTCAAAAGGAGGATAAATGAGCTAGAGAAAGAGCTCACACTTGATAAAGTAACAACTGAGCTCAAGAGAGTCCTATGGGCCAATATTGGCCAATCCATCATTGACCAGTGGGAATATATTGAGGCTATTCATGAGCAGATGGGGCTCATTGGAAAAGCACATAGGGAAATCCAAAGAGCAAGGGCATCTCTAGGCAATATGCCTGAGGCTGCCACCAGAATGATCAATGTGCTTAATCAGAGAACAAGTTCTCAGCTGGCCACAATGGGAATTACCAACAGGACTGAGACCATTTCGATGGTCAAAAGGGTCCTGACACTAAGAACCCTGGTACAGACATTAGAGAGAAGAAGCCAGGATATGCAGACAGACATTAATAAATTCATGGACAAATTTATAGCATTGTGGAACAAAGGTCTTCCTAGCTTAATGGGCAGCTCAAGAAGACTACTTTCCCATGAAAATTATGCCAAGAGGGTCAACACCTTTGCTACAAATCAGATTGCAGAAAAGCCCAACACTTCAGGAGAATCAGGGCCAACATCAGGACATAATCTCTACAACAGGGTAGAGAGCTTATTTTTTATCATGAATGAAATCAATCAATTGTTTGATGCGCCTCCGATTTTCTATAAATATACAGAGGCGGATGAGACTATAGAGGCAATTTTAAGACATCAATTGCCCACACAGGAAGTCTGGAATGGATTGATACAATTACTACTAAACCAGAGCCAGTAATCAAGTTTTTTCCATGGAAATATGTAAGTTGTCATGCACAGGAAAATTTTGATATATCAGCATGTATGGAGAAAAGAGGCTGAGCCAACTCAGCGAAAACCATTCGGCCTCCACGGCAGCACTGACAGTCACAGGTGACAGGGCCGAAAAGCTACAGAAGGACAGAGCTGCAAAGACACGTCATTCATCAGTTATAACAAAGCGTTGAACCGACTAAGTGACCTCCAAAGGTCAAAATCTTCTGACAGAATTAAAGAGCATTCATGTTGTATTGAAAGCTGCAATAACTTCTTATCTGTTATTTCCTGTACGAGTTGGTAAAGATATTTATTTCTCAGATGACTCAATGCCTGAGATATTTTGTATGAAACATTTCTATATATTTCCCCTCGCATGAGTTTGCAGGGGTTGGTTGTTGTTTATGTCTCTTCTAGAGTTCTTTTACTGTAAATTCTCAGAGAAGTAATACAAAGGCAGTGGAATTTCCAAAGCTCTGTATTGTTTGATGCATTGTGGTGTTTAACTGAATGTTACAGGATTCCTGCGTACTTCATGGCACAATAAGTTTTCCCTACAACTCTTCGTTATGTGTTTTGTTATCTTTTCATATCTCTTTCATGCTTCTGTGTTTTACAGTTGATGGCAAGGAAAAAGAATAGTTCCAGGATTTAATCATAGATTACCCTGAACTCAATCTAAGCTATTATAAATGTTTTCTTCAGTTATAGTAATAAAGGTGTAATTCTTAATTGCTACCCTTTCACACTATATCTTTCACAGTGATTATTGTTTCAGGAATTCAAGTTTGCTCGTGAGGAATATATCTCTTCCCCACACCCCAGCTTAGTGGAAAATTCTTAATTGCTTTTCACTGGTTGTTTACATTTCACCATCATAATTTCAAGTTTGTATTATGAAGTATTTAAATGGCCCTGTAATTCGAGCTGTTCAAACTCAAGATTTCAAAAAACCAGTAGCCACAGACTCCATTGCCCAATGGACTAACATTATCTGCAGATTTCCACTTTAGGTACAGAAAGACATCCTTTCAACCAAATATAAACCAAAACCCTTACTTCATAACTAGCCTAAAATCTCCACAGAACAGAGACAAACCTTAAAGAGAGAGCCCTCTCTCATTACAGTTGGGCCAGAAGTTGTAATCCAAAGATTGGTTAGTGGTTACCCCGGGCGTATTCCCTTGGAGTCAAAGGGAACAACCTGGGTGTTAACAGGTGGCAACCACAAGTGAAGAAGAGGTACCAGCCAACCACACTCATGCTATGAAGACTATATGATTACAAAACTATTCAACTTCAAGTGAAAAATAGTTAGCTTCTCATTCAAAAAAGAATTTGAAATTGTTTATTCGGAACTTCTTTGTTTCCAATGGTTTCATCATCCTCTTCATCCTGGTTTTGTGGATTTTGATTCAGTAATTTGAGATTCCTCTATTGCACAGGTCTAGAGCATTTGGGTTTGATGGGTTCAAAATTGATTGGGTTAAAAGTTTAGTCCAGTTAAAATTTGTAATTAATAATTTTGTAATTAATAATGGGTAGTTAATATTTTGTCCATCTACATACTTAAAGTAAATTAATCTTTCTCTCTAATTTAAATCAAGTTGAAATTTAATAAATTAAATTCTTTATTTTTTTAATTAAATATAACTCTTTTGAACATAATTACTTTACATTTTTATTTATTAAATTTATATTTATTTAATATTAATAATAATAATATATTTTAATTAAATAATCCAACCTATTTAGGGGTATCTACCTCACACATAACAATTACATATCACATTTTTTATTTAACCTCCATAACTATTTATAAAATTGACAATCAAACCACATACAAGCTAGACTCCAACTTACATTTTTCCAAAAAAACACTATTGATTATTTTGCACTCACACTCTATATTTACAAGAGACTTCATTAAATATATTAAAGCTATGATCTCATAGTGTAGACTACTCTTTTTTCTAGTATTTATAACCAATTGTATGATGTTTATGTTATTTATTAAAGAATATCGAGTGGATAGAAAAAGGTTCATGCAGTGATCCAACTTATATATTTAAAAAATAAATAACTCATTAAATCACTATAGTGTCTATCACATTTTCATGTGTATTAAATTTTCATTTTCAACCAACTTTATTGACATACCTCACTCTTACAACATATTAAACTCAATGTATATTATATAAATTGTATTGCACCATCAATACTTGTCTTTTAGTAAATGTTCATCACTAAGTTTAATCATCACATATAAAACAAAGTTTCATGGTTCTCTTGTGACTCATAACACTATATTAAAAGAATGTTATCTCATTAAAAAAAGAAAATATTAAAGCTTAATAAATAGAATAACAAATAAGTCATGGATCTAATGCAAAAATATGTAAATTGCAATGCAAAAATTAGAGAGTGATAAAAATATGACCTAGGTCTCATAAATTGTAACTAGATGTACATTAGAGAAAGAAACCTTAGTCATTATGAAATTATTATTCTAAAACCCTAGATTCACAATAAAAAGTGAATGTTCAAAATTTTTTCATGAATTGAGTGCCATGTGTGGGAACTCTATTTATATTTTGCCTAAAATAACCATTTATAGATTTTAACATGGAAAACCTCTAACCATAAATTCCCTTAAATTCATATTTTGCCAAAAATGACCACTAATATAATTTAATTAATTCAACTATTTTAACATGGAAAACTTATGTACTCACATGCTACCGATGAATTCCCTTAGTGTAAGGGCACAAATGCTAGTATGACTATGTTGTACAATTTTTTAAAAAAAAATTGTAATGACATTTAATCTTAAAAAACCTTTCTTAGTTTATGAATTAATTTACATAATAACACAATTAAAATTAAAATATTATATATTATTCACCCATTAATGAAAATGTAATTACTGATAGATAATTAAAATCCAGGATCTTCTTGGAAAAAAGGCAACCAAATCAAACATTTACGGCACCGCTATATAAAAAAATATGGACATAAATGATTCAATGGATAAACAAGCCCCGTTACGATAAAGAGCGAATTTAGTGAATTTGATTTTTTTATGGCGTTCTTTTGTGCTGGCTCCTTCCGCGGCAACGATGACCGTAATCCAACCCATAATTTTTGAAACTCACAGATTTCGGCATGCATATGAAGCCCAAGTAAAGCAGTATAGAAAATGCTTCTCAATTGGGCATACTGGGTTAACTTTGTGAAAAAAGCATGCATATGAAACCCGAGTAAAGGAGTATAGAAAATGTTTCTCAATTTCTATGCTTATTGTGAATATGTTTGAGAATGTGAACAGTCATAAGTTTGGAAAGAAATCTTTGTAATATTTGTTTCATGATTTTTTTCTTTTTAATTTTTTTCACTAATTAACATAATATTCATATTAAATTTGTAATCATGTTTTTGTTAAAAATTAATTTAATTATGTAACTAAGTTACTCAATTAAATTATCATTTTCAGTGTTACTATTATTTTCAATTCTACTTATTGCTGAAATGTCAAGAATTAGTTAGTAAAAATATTAAAATAGACAATTCCAATAGGTCTACCCTAATTAAATATGCAGTAGAGTGGAAGCTTTCAAATAGGCCTTGTAATATAACTAGCATAGATTCATTTTCAATACTTATCCAAAGAGATCCAATTTATTCAAGTGTAAATATTTTTATGAGTAAACATTATTTAAATTTTTTTTATATTTTTCATTTTGCCTACAGAAATTTCAATTTTCAATTTTAATGAAGGACCTACATCCTTACACATCATAGTGGACTCTAGAATGAGCCTCTAAGATCAATAAACTTATAGAGAACATTTGTTATAAGATATGTGTATTGGACCTTTATATAAATTCTTTTAATAATTTCTAAGTTGAGGTCATTTATGAATAGTCCTAGTCCTGATAATGAGGGGTGACATGAGGTTGAACCCACTCACTTAAAAATAAAATGTACAATTTTACACTAGAAAAGTAGGGTAACAGTAAATGTTTTATTTAAATAAATATACATAAAATTAAGTGGAAGGAAATATCACTACAACTTCAAATTTGGATGTGGAATTCCATAGGATAAACATTTAAATGAAAAGTTAGTTAATAAATAAAGAAAAAAATATATATATTTTCAATGCATTCTATTTCTAGGTAGTTGTGGTAAAAGTATTTCTACCCAATAACTTGTTACAAGAACCATCTCATTAATGAGCACCAACACCACTGAATTCAAGCTACTTTACACTCCCTTTCATAGTCAATGGACCCCTCTAGTTTCTCCACATTCCACAAAACTTGATGGACTCAAACAAGTCAATAGGAAAACAAACACAATAACTTCATAATTAGGAAAAAAGGACCTCAATACCATCATGGCTAATAAAATGAAGAACATCTTTAGAAAACTTAAATTAAGATATAAGAATTTTCATGATCATGGTCTCTTGCACCATATCAAGAAGCTCAAGCACAACAATGGAATAGTTCTCTATGCTCTCCTTGAAAGTGTTTCTAACATCATTGAAAGTACCCCCACCTTGCGAGAAGCTATTGCCGGATTGTGCTTTCTAGTGGTAGACTTGTGGATTTTTGAAGAGTAAGGTGGAATGGAGAAGAATGTGATAACATTGGTTCATATGGAAAAGTTGTAATGTGTTTGATTTTAGTTACTTTGGCTCGACCTCGAAAGGACCTACACACCCAAGGGGGGTATGGTTTTTCTCACAATATTTTAGCTCAAGTTAATCTATAAAAATTTTGGATGATTGGGAAAAAGGATGGAACCATAGGGTTGTCAAAATTGGAAAAGAGATTTAAGGTTTGCAACTCTATTACCTAGCCTAATGTGGGGTGAACCAAACCATTGAATTCTTTTTAGAGAGTTCCACATAACACATATTTCATTAGATTTGGAATTAAATAGTGAATCTAGAATTTAAATATAACTAAAAAACTCATTTCTAGTGATACCCTTGTAATACTTTTTTTTCCAATTTTAATGAAATATGTGTTACATAATTGTGTCTTGGGAGTTTAGAGACAAAGTCTAGAATTCAGAGTAGGTTGAGGATGATATTGTGCATTAAATCCAAACATTAGGGTTTACTACATCTTTCCAAGTCTAGGATAGAGTGATATCCCCAATTATGATTTATTTTATTTAATAGAATTACCTAAGTTTATTGGTGAAGTGCTTAGCATAGCACAATTTTGTAATGCAAGGATAGGAGACATTTTTGGTACATGGGACTTACGAGAAATCTAAAACTTCAATATTAGTTGATATGGGAGCCACCCCTCATGGAATACTCACTCCTTGGAGGAAAAATCTATTTTAGGAGGAGGAGGCTGAAATATTTAGATGAGGACCCACACAGAAAGGTGAGGCAACAATTATATATAGAGGGTTGAAGGAACCACAAGGAAAGGTGAAGCAATAATTATAAATAAAGGGTTGAAGGGAGCATTGGCCACTTTTTGATAATTTGATATTTACACATTGTTGCTCTAGATGTTGAGCTCACTGACAATTGATATTTAGCGCCATACATTTCCAAGGGGATGTTTAGCAATAGAGGTTTCCATGGGGAAATCTTACACTCTTCTTCGGTGTACCAAGAGTGCCACCCTAAGGAGGTATTTTCATGACTTTGTGGAAACTTGGGGGACAAGTCTAAGGTGGTACCACTTTCCTTAGCTTCATCCTATAAGAAGAACCACACACACCTTGGGTGAAGGGCCGAACTCAAATTAGAGGTTATAACATTACTCGGTAATTCCTTGTCCAAATTGTAGGTGAAGGAAGAGAATTTATGGGAGTCGAGGGTGCCCTTTTGAGCAAGACAGATTTCTTTGGTTGGGTCAGGGTAGACTCGTCCCATAATTATTCACTTGGAGGACTAAGAGAATGATTTAGTAGCTAACATGCTCGAATTTCATTTGGAGGGCGACAAGAGGAGGATTGTTGTATTTTGGAGAGCAAAGATTGATAGGAGCACCATAGCTTGAATTTGGTGGAGGTCCAACCTATGAAGGGTAAAATTTTTAAGGAAACCTTTTAAGGGTTTTTACTAGGTTTTTGACAAATATTTCATATCTAAAATTGCAGAATTTTCTGGGCAGATTTTAGACGGTGAAACACGAGTCCCAACTCAGCAAGAAGCAAGAGGATCTAGGGGAAATTTGGGTCTAGATTTTGAGGTCAACATTTGGCCAATTCCTTTATGGGTTTTTGTAGTAGTTCCATTCATTAGCTCCCTCCATGCTTACATACATGGGGTATGCAATACTATTAGGCTACCTCTCCATGTTGGAGGGAGAGTGCCTAAGTTACATGTATAGATTGTATATGTTGATCGGGCCACTCATAGGAGGTGACATGAGTTGCATAGGGCACAACACTCTCATGATGGACTTGATACGTATTTGGGGATCCTTGCATTTGATCCCTCTCATGCGGTTGGGTAACATGAGTTACTTAGTTGGTACCTCATAGGGTTCACTAGGTTTTTTGATACATCCATGGTCGGGAGCATAGTTGAGGAGGGTTGGTGGTTTTGGAGAGGGGCTCGAGGGTTGGATCATCGTTGGGACAAATTTGGACTCCACACCACTACATGGATTGGGTTACTCATGGTAGTAGCACAATGGGAGATTCAATGATTGGAATCACCACAATTTTCATATTCCCACGAGGGTTTTGGGCAACAGCCATGATAAGTCAAGCTCAGAGAGGGTTAGGAATATTCCATGAGTTGTCTTCGCATGTTGGCCATGTGTGGGGGCATAATATTATTAGTGTACCTTGGTAGGAGGTCTTAAGGGGTGGTGGCATTAACAAGCCATAGGATAGTTCCTTGTATGGAGAGGAGGATTTCCCATGTATATATGGAGCATAATGATCGCCAAGGAGCAACACCTTAGGGACAACCCCACAAGTACATAGGAAGATTCACATGTTAGATCTCTTAGGGAGGATGAGGAGGGTAGGTACACTTATCCGAGCTTATGGAGATCCATTCATTGGAGGACCTCGTGATGTGACTATGGAGTTAATGATGTCAATGAGGTGCAGGTAGAAGTGTACTATCATATTTTTAGGCCATGACACTTAAGGATGCGTAGGATAATCCAACATTGAGGAGTGGTTTCCACGTGGACATGGAGGTGCATTGTGGTGTGTTGTAGTGTGTTGGATTGCATTTTGGAGTACAAGAGCATATCACACTGCATTGATTACATCGATACTTGGTGGTATGTAGTGACATATTGTGCAACACAATGGGCTCTTGGAGTGTTGCCTCCAAGGAGACTTATAGGCATGGACATTATATTTACCATTAAGAGAAGCTTACCATGGAATGATGGGGACATTTTTTAGCATCTAGAGACAACATGATCAGCGAAGACAGGTCATCGATTGGGTTATCAACAGATTTGACATGAAGAGAGAGATGTCCATAAGATTACTCTTTAGTATCCCCACAAACTCTTGGTCATACCCATTGGGACATACCCACCTATCGCACTCCAGTATTGCTTACAATCATAGGGAATTTTATTATTTCCTTTTGATGCTCTTAGTACAAGTAGCATGACATGGGAGGTTGATTGTAGGAATATGGATGAGACACAATGTGTCATGTGCAAGAGGGAGACTCTCGAGTTGAGACATTTTATGGGTGCACGAGCTGACAAATATAGGCTTAGGGATGGTGTCGTTTACTACTGAGGTAGCATATGCTCCCACTATGGGCTCACACTTGGAGGGGTGATTGTGAGGGGGCAGCATGATGCACTTTTAGAGAGACAATGTGAGGAATTATATGACCATGAGGTGTAATGGACGGGAGACCTCGTCTACATGCAGATATTTGGACTCCACACAGTATGGGGGTGTGCTTTTGGGAGGAACGATCACAGATCTCATGAGGGAAATTTTGATTTCACCTCGTTGATTCATGACATGGATAGTTTATACATTGATTACATACAATGAGAAAATATATGGAACACGAGGGTTCCAATAGTCATCATCACTATGTCATAGCTAATCTTGTTATCGGATCTAGGGATTCAGTGATGTGACACGTCACTCCACTTTTTGATGATGAGATACATGGCAGAGGGTGATCTAATTCACCTTAGATTTGACACTTGGGGGATTAGTGAGACCTCCACTATATGGCAAGGCAGATTCATCTTGTTGTTAATCGGGACTAAGATTGGCAATGGATGGGTAGAAATTGGCATCATGGAGAAGCCTCGGAAGAATGATCTTAGCCTTCACATATTTTTCATGATGAGGTCCGAGGAGAGGAGGGTATACTCTAGTCATTATAGGGAGTATTCCATAGTGAGAGTGGTGCGGAACCTTCCTCAAAATAGTAGGGGACCCGAGCATCAAAGTACTTGACAGCTCAAAGACCTTTAGGGATAAGGTGGCTACTACACAGGGAGATCATTTAGATCTTCCATTACACTTTAATGTGTCATTGATGGCTTGGGTAACTTCATTAGCATGGAAGGTTGGTGAGGAGGATGATATCTTGAGAAGTCATGTGAGCGAGACTTCATCTCGAGAGGGATTCGGTGGTATCTTCAAGAGTTTACTCTTGTAGTGTATGAGATGGACTACTTGGTAGGGTCACTTTGTAAGGGGTTGGAAATGGTGCCACGTTATCATGATTCCTTACTGATTGATGGTATGCAGAGGGATTTTGGTACTTATACCTCGCAAAGTAGTGAATGGAGCAATGAGCACTTCATGTTGGACATGATGGCTTGGGATAGTAGTATTGAGGAATTCCTTGATCAAAATACAGTGCATAGGTCAGGGACAATTCAGTGGTGCATCTGAGACCCTACCATATTTTGGAGCGACAGTGGGGAACAAGAGAGAATGCTTATTCATGTATGGCTTGAGGAGAAGCAATTTTTGGCAAGGAGGACTTTGATATCCCCAATTTTGATATTTTTTATTTGTCAATATTAACTAAGCTTATTGGGGAAGTGCTAAGCATAGCACAATTTTGTAATCTGAGCATTGGAGACATTTTTGGTACATGGGACCTAGGAGAAATCAAAAAATTTAATATTAGTGGAATATTGGGCCCACCCCTACTTGAATACTCACCCTTTGGAGGAAAAATCGATTTTGTGATGAGGAGGTCGAAATATTTGGATGAGAGACCCATAAGGAAAGGTTTGGAAACAATTATAAATAGAGGGTTGAAAGGAGCATTGGGCACCTTTTGATAATTTGACATTTACACATTATTTCTCTAGTTCTTCAGTTGAGTCACAAGTGTTGTTTAGCACCACAAGTTTCCAAGGGTAAATGTCACCCTCTTCTTCGATGGACCACAAGTGCCACCATAGGGAGGTATTGTCACCACCATCTCAAGACTTAGGGAACTAGTCTCAAGTGATAACTAAGTGCCTTAGCTTCATCCTTGACGCAAAAGAACCACATAGTTCTTGGGTGAAGTGGGGTACTGAAATTAGAGGCTATACCATTACTGAGCAATTCGTTGTCCAAATTGCAGGTGAAGCAAGAGTAATTACTGGAGTTTAGAGTTCCCTTCTCAGCAAGTCATATTTATTTGGTTGGGCCTGTGTAGACTTGTTGGTGGAGCTCATTGTGGGGAGGCTTGAGACAATGATTTAGGAGCTGAGGTGTTGGGATTTCATTTGGAGGCTCACTAGAGAAGGATTTTTGTAGTTTGGAGAGAAGAGATTTATAGGAGCACCCATAGTAACATAATTTGAATTTGGTGGAGAGCCAAGCTATGAAGGGTCAAATTTTAACATCTAATTTAAATCACATTAGTTGGTTGTTTTCATGTTATCTATTTTGATTGCATTTCTTTTATCATTATTTGGGTAATGATATAAATTAACGATTCTTTAGTATCATAACGTTGTTGATATTAATGAAGAAATGTCTTAATGGAGTGACGATTAAAACTGAACCTTAGATTAGGATTTTTTTCCTATTTTGTAGGGCATTGTTTTAACTTCCCTAGATGTGTGATTCATGTATATATTTTTCATGTAATGAATTGTAAGACTAAGCATATTCTGCAAAGGTAGTCTTACACGTGGTGTTCCACAACTGTGAGCTGATCACGTTTCTTAATAAATTTGATCCGTGTATTTCTTGACATGGTATCAGAGCTTCAAGCCTATGAACGGCGTGTAACCCTCAGTGGAGGCAGAAATGTGACCAATGTGGTTGGAGGGTGATCAAAACATTTTTAAGGGTGATAGACGCATTGATTTAGTTTTGGTCTTTCGCATTTTTTGTTCTCAAGAACATCACAAGTGGACCATTCCTGAATCTCACCGACTGTGTGAAGAGAGAGGAAGCCTCGGTATTTTGTTTTCTACTTCAGGACATCGTGGCATCGATGGTTGTGGAGGAGGCCATAGGAGGTTGAGACGGCCAAGGAAGAGACTCTAAATAATCACTGCTATGGTGAAGAGGTGGAAGGACAAGTTCCTCGTTGTGAATCCAGCTAATGAGTTTCCGATCACTGTTGTTTGATGTGTGGTGTTAGAAAAGTTTCTTTTGCTACTAGTTATGGGAAGAACATAGTCTTGGAGGCAACGTGTGTGTGTTAACATGCATATGAGAGCAATTTCTGCGTGGTAAGTGCTCGCAACATCTTTTTTTGGCAGTAGGGAGCCTCCTTACTTGTTTCTCTGCACTTGTATGCTTGGCGGTCCTTTTCATTGATTTTCTGTCAAATGGAAGCAAGCCTCTTCCCACAAATGGCTATAGTTTTAGTAGTTTGAACGAGTTCCTCAACATACGATCCAACCATGATTGCAAAGGAGACCCTCTGCACTTTGGGTTGCTTATGGGAGATCATTTAGATCTTCCATTATGCTTTAATGTGTCAATGATGGCTTGGGTAACTTCATTAGCATGGAACATTGGTGAGGAGGATGATATCTTGAGAAGTCATGTGAGCGAGACTTCATATCTAGAGGGATTCGGTGGTATCTTCAAGAGTTTACTCTTGTAGTGTATAAGATGGACTACTTGGTAGGGTCACTTTGTAAGGGGTTGGAAATGGTGCGACATTATCATGATTCCTTACTAATTGATGGTATGTAGAGGGATTTTGGTATTTATACCTCGTAGAGTAGTGAATGGAGCAATGAGAACTTCATGTTGGACATGATGGCTCGGGATAGTGGTATTGAGGGATTCCTTCATAACAATATAGTGCATAGGTCAGGGAAAATTCAATGGCACATCTCGGACCCTAGCATATTTTGGAGTGACAATGGGGAACAAGAGAAAAATTTTGTTCACATATCGCTTGAGGACAAGAAAGTTTTGGCAAGGAGGACTTTCATATCCCCAATTTTGATTTTTTTAATCTAACAATATTAAGTAAGCTTATTGGGGAAGTGCTAAGCATAGCACAATTTTGTAATCTGAGAATTGGAGACATTTTTGGTACATGGGACCTAGGAGAAATCAAAAAATTCAATATTAGTGGAATATTGGGGCCACCCCTACTTGAATACTCACCCCCTGGAGGAAGAATCAATTTTGTGGAGAGGAGGTCAAAATATTTGGATGAGAGACCCATAAGGAAAGGTTTGGAAACAATTATAAATAGAGGGTTGAAGGGAGCATTAGGCACCTTTTGATAATTTGACATTTACACATTATTTGTCTAGTTCTTCAGTTGAGTCAAAAGTGTTGTTTAGCACCACAAGTTTCCAAGGGTAATTGTCACCCTCTTCTTCGGTGGACCACAAGTGCCACTGTAGGGAGGTATTGTCACCACCTTCTTAAGACTTAGGGGACTAGTCTCAAGTGATACTATGTGCCTTAGCTTCATCCTAGACACAGAAGAACCACATAGTTCTTGGGTGAAGTGGGGTATTGAAATTAGTGGCTATACCATTACTCAGTAGAGTAGTTCGTTGTCCTAATTGCAGGTGAAGGAAGAGAAATTAATGGAGTTGAGAGTGCCCTTCTAAGCAAGTCATATTCATTTGGTTGGGCTTGTGTAGACTTTTTGGTGGAGCTCATTGTGGGGAGCCTTGAGACAATGATTTAGGAGGTGAGGTGGTGGGATTTCATTTGGAGGGTCACTAGAGAAGGATTTTTGTAGTTTGGAGAGAAGAGATTTATAGCAGCACCCATAGTAACATAATTTGAATATGGTGGAGAGCCAAGCTATGAAGGGTCAAATTTTAAAATCTAATTTAAATCACATTAATTGGTTTGTTTCATGTTATGTATTTTGATTGCATTTCTTTTATATTCTTTGGGTAATGATATGAATTAATGATTCTTTAGTATGATAACATTGTTGATATTAATGAAGAAATGTCTTAATGGAGTGACGATTAAAATTGAACCTTAGATTAGGAGTTTTTTCCTATTTTCTAGGGTGTTGTTTTAACTTCCTTAAATGTTTTCATGTAATGAATTGTAAGACTAAGCATGTTCTGCAAAGGTAGTCTTACAGGTGGTGTTCCACAAGTATGAGCTGATCACGTTTCTTCACGTTTCTTAATAAATTTGATTCGTGTATTTCTTGACATGCTATCAGAGCTTCAAGCCTAAGGAGGGCTAGTAACCCTTAGTTGAGGCAGAAATGTGATCGATGTGGTTGGAGGGTCATTAGCACATTTTTAAGGGTGATAGACGCGTTGATTCAGTTTTGTTATTTCACATTTTTATTTCTCAATAACATCGCGAGTAGACCATTCTTGAATCTCGCCAAATGTGTGAAGAGAGAGGAAGCCTTGGTATTTTGTTTGCTGCTTCAGGAGATCATGGCATCGATGGTCGTGGAGGAGGCCACAAGAGGTCGAGACGGCCGAAGAAGAGACTCGAAAGAATCACTGCTATGGTGAAGAGGTGGAAGGATGGGTTCCTCATTGTGAATCCAGCTAATGAGTTTTCGATCACTGTTGTGTGACGTGCGGTGTCAAAAAAGGTTTTTTTGCTACTAGTTATGGGAAGAACGTAGCCTTGGAGGTAGAGTGTATGTGGTAACACATAGATCAGAGCAATTTCTGCGTGGTAAGTGCTTGCAACATTTTTTTTTTTTTTTTGGCAGTAGGGAGCCTCCTTACTTGTTTCTATGCACCTCTATGCTTTGCGGTTGGTTTCATTGTTTTTTTTTGTTAGATGGAAGCAAGCCTCTTCTGGAAAATTGCTATCATTTTCGTAGTTTGAATGTGTTCCTCAACGTACGATCCAACCATGATTGCAAAGGAGACCCTCTACACTTTGGGTTGCTTATGGGAATAGATATTTTGTATGAATGACTACCGAGTCAATTGAGAAGAGCTCAAATTCACACCGGCCTTGAGAAAAGAGGCTCCCATTACTGCTACCTAAATTTTCAAACAGAAAATCTTCGAGACTTTAATCAATTGAGACTAAGATTTTGCATTCACATTCCTTTGTCGAATCAAGGAAGGGGTGATTTTTTGCGGTCATGTTGCCAACTGGAGCTTTGTCATTGCCCGCCTCTTTCATCTTGATGCTGAAGAGTGCTAAAAAAGCACAGTGATTGAAAGGTGATATTGGAATTTTTCAAATTAATTTTTTTAATTAATGTTCTTTTAATTAATTGAAGAAAAAGAGAGGTTGTTTATTTCAAGGAGGTGACCTTTTTTCTTAAACAAAGGAATTGAAGTGATATTTTAGAAAAATGAAGCATTTGGGCTCATTTTTGTTTTGGATCTCTCATTTAGAGTAGTTTTGAAGATTTGGGTTATTTTATTTAAATTGCTAGGGTTGAAGTTTTTTATTCATTCAAGATGAATAATCAGTTAGCATAAGCATACCTCAATGAGAATAACAAGCTCAATGGATCCCATTATTTTGGTTCGAAATTTAAGCTGCGGACCTTGCTTAAGGGACACAATGCATGGACAACTGTGAATAATGATGAGGTGAAGCCGAACTTGACTACATGAGGAACAACAAAAACAATCCAAGACTAGGACATGTCAAAGACTAAGGCGAGAATTATCCTAAAATTGTCGCTCAAGGATTGCCGGATTCCCCATATTTGTGATTACAATACTGCGCCAGAGATCTCGAAGATGCTCAAGGATCCCTATGTGGTCAACAAAACCAATAGATTGTTGTTCTTGAAGAGAAATATTCTCTCCATCAAGATGGAGTAGAATGAGATAGTTGTAGCATTTATTTCACGGATCAAGGAGCTCAAGAACAAGCTTAGTGATATCGGTGAAGTTGTGTAAGATACAGATTTGATCACCTTTACCATGAATGGTGTTATGTTCCTATACCAATAGGAGTCATAATTTTTGAATCGCTGAGATTAAACCTAAAATATGTACATACCTTTGATTTCTGCAAATGTTTTCTATATTCAAAAAATAAAAAAATGTAAAGAGGGTATGTCCTAGAAGAAAAATCAAAGGAAAAAAAGAATAAAGAGGGTCAAAAAACATGAAAAATATGAACCCCGAGAAAGGAAAGACCATGAAAATGTGCAAGTCAAAATGCCACTACTATTTAATTTTTGTACAAAATAAAAGATTGTGAACAACTTGTTATGTTTTCCACAATCCATGGTAGTCAAAATGTTTAAACTTGACTATTTCATGTTTTCAATTTTATGCTTATAGATAGATAATAAAATCTAACCAAACTGTTTAATCTTGGCAGATAAGTAGATAGGTAGAGTGAATAAAAGGAGCTCAAATGTTTAATCTGAGTCCTTGGATGTATTAAGGTTAGGCTTAGTTAGATTACTATTGTAAAAGAAAAGAAAATGTTTTGATAAGAGTTTTCCAGCTTAAGTGCACCCTAATAAAGAGAAGTAAAAATGGTAGGATGAGTAGGTGGGTAAGTAGAAGAAAGGTTGCAGAATTGTGATGATTGTTAGATAAAAACATATTGATCACCTTCGTCACCAAAGTTCTAGGTATGTATGAAAATTGGACATGTATCAAGTCCACAAAGTTAATTTGATTAACTTCCCTCACTCATTACACCTCTCTCTTCACTAATTTCCAATAAAAGGTGTTCAATACCTAAAATCTTAAGTCAAATGGGCTCAGAGCATTTCTCTGAGTCCTGGAGGGATCAGACCCTCGGCCCAATGACTTACAGGTCCTAAGTACTAAAAACCCCTTCATAAACATTCACCTCGTTCAATTCACTCATATTCCCAAACAAATCCCTTTTCCTAAGAAAAACACCATTTTCCTATGGAAAAGTCATTTTCCCCTAATAAACCGCTTTTTCTAAGGATAAACTCTTATTATCCTAGGAAAAGTGATCACCCCCATGAAAAAGACCCCTTTTCTAAAAAAAAAAAACCCAAAAATACTTTTAGCCTCAGTCATAATATATCTGTGCTAAAAGCAAAAAAAGACAATAGATACATTATACTTAGCACTTTTTCATTCTCCACCATTATCATATTAGTTTCTAATGTTTATATGTATAATAATTCCCAAAAAAAAAATTAACCCTTCCCTTATAGCTATAAATAATTCATTTTTATTAATACCCCGTCCCCTAAAGTTTGAAACATAAACTTTATTAATACCACAACCCAACTAATGAGTTAATTAATCCTTTAGTGATTAATTGATAATCAAAAGCTTTTGCCAACAAGATCACCCCCCATGCCCTAAAATCACCTTAAAACATCATTTGATTAAAACTTTCCATGCTTAAATATTAGTCAAGCCCATCCATTACCCTTCGTACAAACTCCCCACCCCGATCACCATGTGATCGCCTCCCCTTTAATCCGATGGTTATTAAACATATCAGGCAGCATCAACGCCTGACCTTTACTTGCCCAATATGGCCTATTTTTCTTTGGGCCCCAGAGCGATGTGGCACCTAATGAGTGCGATCAGGCGACCTCCCCCCAAAACCACCCAGCCCGCAAAAGCGATGCAAACAAACCCACTTATCATCCCTGCTAAACAACAAAGCATCATATCCCGCTAAAAGCCAAAAGTAAAACTATTCCCATACATCTGCCAAATCATTCACGTTGTTAATAAAACCAAAAAAACTTCATTAGTTTTGTTTTATCGTGGAAACAAATGTCCCAGACATCCATGCATGCGACTGACGACGTCCAACTGCCAACCAGTAGAAGCCACTGAACTCCCAGCCCACCCTACAATTCACGTAGACCTTCTGCAATCGTGCACAGCCACCTATTAACCCTTTTAGAGCCAAAATTCCCATAAATTCTACGTATTAATCCAAATTCACCAGAAACCCTATCTCATTTCTGAACTAGTTACTCTCTTGCTTGGAATTAACAAGAAATTAAGTAAAAGATCTCTAGTGTGACCCAAGACCACTCTATATTAGAACACAGTTGCCCTAATTGACTGAAAAACCATTTTCTCCCATTCTTTAATCTACAAGAACTAAGAATTTCTACCCCTATCGCCATGGATATCGAGCCAATTACCACCCCTCACCTGGACCTGGACCACCTTCCCCTAGCTGATAAAGACTTCCAAATCAAGGACATGTCTGTTTGTGAATCCCCTATCAAATTGTACTGCCGATACAGGGACCAATACCTAAACCAAGCTAATAAAATAGGTCTTTAGGAGTCTAATTTGCCCAAGTATCAATTCCCCAAGGTGCACATTTTCCCTGAAATCATTCATTACTGCCATGCAAACTACATTCCCAGTCAAAGAGTAGTGATGTCCCCTCACAAAACCATATGTTTCACCATCACTACCAAGTCAATCAATGAAATGTTGCAATTAAAACTAAGACAGAGCTTGACCCCTATTTCAATTGGAGACCTACTAGACAAATTTCCGATGCTTACCACTGCAAAGATTGTTGAAATGGTTCAGACCTTCATTAGGGAGGAAAGCATGCCCCAAAACAACCTCCTCCTTATGTGGCTACCATGCTTTCTCTATTTAGTCAAGATATAGTAGCAATGATCTCTTGTGTTTTAGACTAAACCACCAGTGAATACATAGATGAAATCATTCTAGCCTTCATGTCCATCTTCACTCCACGACAACCCCCTAGCATCATGTATGATTATGCCAAATTCATAGTAGATAAAATGCATGATCAATTCTTAAGAATGAACAATTAAAGAGTGTTCAAGTATTCCTCGGTTTTGTACCACCTGTTCTTATATTATCAAGTTGATAAATTCCAATTTACTCTTCAAACGCTTGATAGTAGAGGCCATCCTAGGTTAGTAGTATTTTGGACTCCTTTGATCCACAAATATGAATCACCATATCCATACACAGACTTCATAGATCTTTTTGTACATCCTGTAGTAACCATGCTCCTAGGAAGTCCTCCTCCAAGGATCAATTCAGATATCAGGAGGATTCTACAACTTTCAAAACAACACAAATTGGGAGATTGGTACTTGTACCAAAATCACACTCAAATTAGGATCTATGGCTGTGAATTAGCACCATTCAAGTTACACAGATACCTCCCAATGAGGTTATTTGCTCTGGATTACTACAGGCAGATAATCAACTCAGATGAGGTACATTTAGTGAAAGCCAAAAAGAAGGCTCAACTCATAATCAAAGATCAACTAGGCCCCTTTGTGTGCAATAGTGGAGAAGCTGGAAGAGAAGTGGAAGAAATCCTTAAAAGGCTCAAACTAAAACAAATCTTCATATGGAGATATGACCCCTTTTATTTTATCTACAATAGAAGATAGAAGAAGAAGATCTCTCCCTATAACCACCACAAAATCCCTGAGATAGAAAAATATGCAAACCAATTGGAATGGGTGGAGAATACTCTAGTGGATAGAGATAGCACTGAAGTTGCTATTGAAAATGCATTAATTGATATAGACAGGAGGCTTGATGAAGGTTCTTTCATACATGTGCTAGGAGAATCTCAAGCACAAAGGGAACCACAGACACATAGTGAACAAGAAGCAGAAAAATACCCCAGGAGCAAGAAGAGTCAAAACATCCAGACTTAGTAGAAGAACTGACTCAAACAAGACTGCGAGAGCCCATCATGAGTACTCCTCCTATCTTGCAAACTCCTCTAAATGAGGAGAAAAACCTCAAAAGAGAGAGGGAGGATACCACTCCTTCAAGTAGATCCATTTCACAAACATATGTCAAAAGGAAAAGGTTAAATCCTTCCTCCGAGCAAGAATTCACAGAAGAAACAATTGGAGCCACAATCACAGACAGAGAAGGGAGCAGGCATGCTACTCCCTTTCGAGAAACACATGAACCTTCCACAACACCTACTCAAATGTTGGAAAGATAGCAATGCGTGGAAGTGTCCTCAATAAGGATTCCATTTGACCAAGACCAGGATATCAGAGAAAAGTACAAGGAAATAAAGGCCAGGAATGAAAGGCTAAAAGCCCAAAGCTATGCACAGTACCTCAAAATAGCTCCTACCAACCAGACAAGGCTTATGTCAACCTTTGATGCGAAAGAAAGAAAAATGTAGATAACTTTCATGAAGCCCACCACTCAGCAGTCCCGAACAACAGCAGACTACGAAAAGATAGATTTTGAAGTATTCACAAAAGAAATCCATCCTATTGAATAGATTGAGCTACACAAACAAACATGGGATATGGTATATTCCACTTTGACAAGTAAAGCCATTGCGGCCCACCAATTGCACAACTCTCTGAATAATATATCAGCTCCGTTCCAATTTGAAAAGGCCTTTTCACACGCAAAAGACACTACAATCAAATCCTTGGAGGACTTAATCATTGAATTCGGACATGATCCCAAAGATGTGAAGTCTGCGGAAAGGTTAATTAAAAAGAAGAATGATGACATAGCTGCTTTGAAAAAGAAACTCAAAATTCCACCAATGCATTATCCACAAACAAGAGAAGTCTTAGAAACTCAAAAGGAACAAGAGGAGCTTATGGACTTAGTCCTCAAGCTAAATAACCAGTTGAAAGAAACAGAGAAAGAATTGGACATAATGATTCAATTCAAATAGAGTGAATTTCCCACTACCTCCACAACTGCCATTCCCATAGTAACAACTTTAGTCCCTTCAACATTGGCAGCCTCTTTAGCACCAACAACTCCACCTGCTACAGCACTTCAAGTCAAAACAGAGTTTACAACTACAAGTACTTCAACAGAGAAAACAACAGAGCTAGCGAAGGCCATGGAGAAATGTCCATCGAGGCAACAAAGCTTAAGAGACTTAAGGAAAAATTAGTAAACTTAGAAACTAATTGTCAACTTGCCGAAATAAGAAGAAGCACAGAAAGCCCTAAGGATGGGTGATAAGATTAAGGTCTTAGAGAAGGATCTAACATTGAAAAAGCCACTAGGACAAACTAAGGAGATGCTCTGGGCCAATATCCTTGACTTTGTCAATGATATTTTTCCATCAATTTAAGTAATATTCAAGCAAGTAGAACTAGAGAAAGTGGCCACCGAAGCAATACAAGAGGCAAAGGAAGACCTAGGAGACCAGCCTGAGGAAGCTAATCAACTCATATATTTCTTGAACAACAAGAACAACAATGAACTAGATGAGCTCAGTGTGAAGGATAGAACAAAAGCCATCATTAAAATAAAAAAGGTTCTCTCTAAAAGAAACCTTATGCTTATCTTAGAGAAAAAATTCCATGACTTACAGGTTGGTATTAACAGATTCATGGCAAAGCTTCAAATTTTGATAAGTAAAGGCCCTCCCAATTCCATGGTAATCAATAACAAACTTATCACCCAATCAGACTATGTTGACAGACTAGAGAGTTGACTAGAGAATAGGCAAGCACTTCAGGAGTCAAAGCATTGCCAATAGGGAAAGTATTGTACGATACTTTAGAAAATCTATTCTTCCTAGAGCATGAAGTGAAGCATCTAATTTTCACCAAGCCAAATTTATTCAAATACACTGAGGCAGACGATGTATATAGAAGGATTCTCAAAGTAAAGTTACCTCAAGATGAATGGTGGGAAACAATGACAGATTTACTATAAGTTACCACAGTAAATCTGAAGGTAGGTGAAAGGACAGATAGATGGGTTAAAGAGTATCAGTCGAAGGTTAAAGACAAAAGTGATTCTAGTAGCTAGCTTAAAGAACTCAAATTTGAATTGCAAATAGCCAACATAATCACAATAAAAAGGATAGCATGATGCAATTTTCCATCTGTCTCTATCTTCAAGCTTGAAGATATTTTGATTTCCTAGATTAATTCTCAAACTTTTATGAGATATTTTGTAAAAAAAAATTATATAAATACTTCACCTTTTTAAGTATTTAGGGTGGATTCAAAGACATTTCTATAGACATTTTCTTCTCAAGTTAAAGTGCTATTATATCAAGACTCGATTGGCTTGCTGGATCAAGGAATAAAGTAAAGACATTTCAAAAGATTCTTGTCTAAAGCAGAAATCAAATAAGTATTCTCTCTCTCATGTGTATTATCATTTTTCTTTATGTTTATTAATAATCATATGTGTTTCTATGAAATCTGAATGGTAAACTAGCAATGATATTTCAGAACTAGCTTTAATGCTCTCTGTCTTCACTATTTACATTCTTAATGTTTTCTACTAAACTATCTTAGTTGGGGAATTCTTAATTGGTCCCTTACTTCAGTAGTTTCCCCCTTAGTCTATAGTAAAGGACTCTTAGTTTTACTTTGCTCATGATCATCTCTTGTTCTTCATCTTTATCCTGGTCTAAGGATTCTTCATTGCCTTTTCACCCTGGTTAGGACTATCTCATCCATTGAACACTCCCTTAAATAGTGATCTAGTCTAGTTAAGCCACCCTTTGATTGACTCCATAGCCCAATGGCTTGAAGGCCTTCTTCCATCCATCTGTTCCTAGAATTCCACCACCCAACCAAATTCAACACCTTATGAACACTAAGAACTAGCCTAAAATCCCACCCAAAACAAAGATAAAGTACAAAGAGAGAGCCCTCTCTAGACTTAGGTTGGCTAGAACCTGAGTATAAAAGATTAGTTTTGTGGTTACCTCAGATTACTCGTTCTTTTGATAACTTCTAGGCAAGACTTCTGAGTGATAACATAGTGCTGACCATACTTGGGATTCAAACCCTCAGTCTTAATAAACCTTTGAGAAATTTCAAATTTTTATTTCAAGCCTCCTGAAGGGTTTATTAGAATTTATTTGTAAAATTTTACAAAAAAGAAAATAATAATTAGAATAAGCTTTAAATTTGGCTTCAAGGAGAATTCACTATACTATGGCCAACCCTGATCCAAACCCTCCCCCAGTATTTGACAATCCTAATCTGATTTCAAGAATATCCAGAAGAAAAGAAAGTTCAGAGAGTCCTTCGTCTTCAATTAAAGCATATTCCTGCCTGGATGAGTGGTTGTTTTTAGAATACCTTCCCTTTGACGAGTATTTTGACCTTTCCCTATTTAGAACTAGGTCTGAGAGTGCACTTGATGACATAGTTCCAGATCCAGAATTTACAGCAGAACTTTAAGTCTAGAGGGCAAACTTGTCAATTTATCAGTACATTCTAAATTCCCCTTAGTCATCCCTCACTACTGCTAAGATCTTTGAACTTTCTGAAACGGTTTCAACATCCTTTAGTTCACCATTATTCCCTTCCATCTCTGAAGTTCATTTTACACCTCCATTTATACCTTAACTTCCCCACCAACCTATCATTACCCATCAAACACCTATCACTCTCGGTTCTCTATCAATCTCTGTATTATCCTCTAGTACCCTAACTCCAATTCTCAATCCTACCCAACTTAGAGCCATGGCAAATAGATATGCCCCTCTTGTGTTACCTTCTCCATGAGGTGCCATGCCACAAGACTACCAGAGCAAAATTGTCAAATTTGATGGCACGGGATCCTACACAACATAGGATCATACAAGAAAGATGATAGATCATTTTGAATTGCATGAAATTGATATTGGAGATGTCCAAATGAGAATCTTTTCCCAGACTCTAGCTAGTGATGTGAGAACATGGTTTAGATCTTTACCTAACAATAGTAAAGATAGTTAAGAAGTATTTTACCAGAAATTTTTAAATAAATTGGAAAAGAAAAATAATCCTCTGCATATTCTTTCAGAATATGAAAACATCAAGAGAGGACCAAAGGAAACAATCTAGGACTACTGTACTAGATTTAACAATGTATCCAATGTAATTCCAATCGGGCTTATAGCCCCACTTGGCTTAGCTCTGATACAGTTTCGAGATGGGTTTGACATTGATATGGCATTACAACTTAGAGAAAGAAATCCACTAATATAGAAGATATGCAGAATGTGGTAGTTAGTGTAGAAGCTAATTTGCTAGCAAAGAGAGCTAGGGTTAGGAATGAAAGGAGAGCACCCTTGAAAGATAAAGCCTCACCCTTTGACCTTAAAATGGATTCCTTAGCCAAAGGAATGGAAAAACTAATGGATAGGATGGAGAAAATTGAAAGGAAGTCTCACTGGAATAATCAATAGGCACCTCCAGTGAGAAATCCAAACTTCCGAAAGAATCAAAATCAGAACGCTGGAAAAAATGGGCCTGATTAGAATATTAGGCCTCCTTTTCAAGAAAACTATGCTGAAACTTCCCATTCAAAAGACCCTGAACAAGACACTCGAATTAATTTAATGGGATTAGATGATGAGGAAAATGTCTTTTTGACTCAAGAATATCACGAATTACACATCCTTCAACAGTTGTACACCCAATTTGGAGAATCATTTGATTACAAGCAAGGGTATGATTTCGCTATCTTTGAAATGCATAAACAATAAAGAATACTGACGCTCCAGAACAAAATAAGAAAACCTAAGAAAATTAAAGCAGTTCTAGTTGCAAAAACTCTCCAAATCCTCTTTAGACTAAATCAGAATCCTCCCAGTCCCACCATTGTAGATGTAACCAATGAGCAACCCCGTGATAAGCAACCTTCCACTTTAGTTCCCTCCAAGGAAATAGTGGAATAGTCTCCAGAAATTGTATTAGAAAATCCACAGAAAAAGACTTCAAATAGAAAAAGATGAGCAATCTACTCCAAACTCTACCGTTAGAATTCCAAACATTCAAATAGAGAAATCACCTTTGCCTTTCAATTTGGGAGAAAAGGTAGCCAAATTAAAAATCTCGGTTCCCTTAACAAAACTGATTAAACATGAAAATTACAGATCTCAAATAAGAAAATCCTTAAACTTCATTGAGAATGAAGACTTTCTTAACCTATTTGATGATCTGCCTGAGCTTATTTTTGTTTCTAATGTTAATGGAAAACCAATGGAGGGAGTGATAGCACCCTTTTACATTAGCCTTAACATTCATGATAAAATCCTACACAATGCTATGCTAGATTCTGGAGCTTCACACAATCTAATGCCTAAATCTGTTATGGAGAAGTTGAACTTGGATATCACTAGGCCTTACAAGGACCTACTTTCATTTGATTCAAGTCAATTTAAGTGCCTATGACTTATAAAAGACCTGTGTGTTTTCCTAGTGCAATACCCTTCTAAGACCATTCTTATGGACATAGTTGTTGCTGATATACCACCTAAATATGGCATGCTGTTGTCTAGATCATGGGCAGACAAACTCCAAGGATCTCTACAACTTGACATGTCATATGCCACAATTTCAGTCTTTGGACATCCTAAAAATCTGTACAGAGAGACCCTGATGAAGTATGTAGTGAGTAGCCAAGAGAAACCTCAAAAATTTCCTATATATTCCATGTATTCTGACATCGATTCTTTCATCTTGTACAATGCTGAGCCAAACGAAGAAAATAATTCAAAAAGCATTAATTTAGAATGAAAATAAATTACAGTTGTAGTAGAAAATAAAATTGTCCAAATTCAAGAGTTTTTAGATACAAAAGATGGTCAAGATACCTTAATCAAAGAAGATTGTGTTCCCCCAGACAGCAAGAATTATGAACATGAAATACTATGGCATCTTGAATTTGATGGGTCAGTGAACAAAATAGGTGCAGGAGCAGGAGTGTAAATTTACAATTTAGAGGATGATTATTCAGAGTGCCATGCTTACAGGTTAAACTCCAAATTCACTAACAACATGGCTGAGTATGAAGCACTTCTTTTAGGTCTCAAATTGGTTAAAAGGTTAGGAGCCACAAGAGTTTCTATTATGGGATATTTCGAGTTGGTTATAAAACAAATCAACATTGTATATATTACTAGAGACTCTAGGTTAGCCTTTTATAGAGGAACAATTGCAGAAATATTGAATACTTTTCTAGAAACTAAGCTTGTAGTCAACCCAAGAAAACACAATATGCAGGCTCATAGTTTAGCAATGTTTTCCAGCACTTGTAAGTTACCATTTCAACCTAACCATCAATACACTACTGAGATTAGGCACAGACCTAATATCCTAGACAACTTGAAAAAACTGGAAATTATTCACTAATGACCAACAAATAAACAATTTTTTAACTTTGGATGAGGAATTTGTAAATAGCAACATAGATACTGACATAACATTAGATCTTGATTTTATAGATAAAATAGAAATTAACAAATTAGAATATGAAGATATAGATAGATTTCATCCCACAAAGTTTACAAAATCAAATATTCAAAACCTAAACCAAATTGCAAATGATGAGATAATTGACAAAGACTCTGAAATCATCAATCTCAAAGACAATTTTTTGCCCAAAGGATTAACTCCTTACGAGGATTTGTTTGATTCAAATGATGTCCCTAGAAAGCTGAAAATGGAACCCTTAAAATTGGACATACAAGAGTGTAACATAGGCTCTGAAGAAGATCCTAAATTGATAAAACTTTCAAAGTCTTTACCTCCTAATGAAAAGGTGAAATACATTGAACTGCTAAAGGAATTCCAAGATGTTTTTGCTTGGAGATATGAGGACCTTAAGTCCTATGACACCAGCATAATACAACATACCATACCCTTAAAAGAAAACCATAAACCTTTTAGACAGAAGTTTAGAAGGGTTAATCCCATTCTATTACCTTCTATTGAAAAAGAAATCAAAGGAATGTACGAAGCCAAGATCATAGCACCAATTAGATTCTCTGATTGGGTTCCTAATTTGATACCCACAAGAAAGAAAACTGGTGAAATCAGAATGTGTGTTTTGACCTTAGGAATCTCAATAAAGTTTCACTAAAGGAAAACTACTCTCTTCCCAAAATATATTACTAAAGGTAGTAGGTTCAACCAGAATCTCATTGTTAGATGGGTTTTTTGGTTATAACCAGATTTTAGTCCACCCAGATGACCAGGCTAAAACTGCATTCACTACTCCTTGGGACACTTTCATATATGTGAAGATGCCTTATGGGTTAAAGAATGCAGGGGCCAACTTTCAAAGAGCTATGGATATAGCTTTTGCTAAGGAAATCCATGACTTCCTTGTAATATACTTAGATGATATCACATTATTCTCTAAATCTGATGAACAACACCTAGATCATCTAAGGCAGGTCTTTATCAAGTGTAGAAAGTATGGAATTTCTTTGAATCCTAAAAAATCTTTATTTGGGTTGGAAGAGGGAAAATTGTTAGGCTACATAATCTCTAAAAATGGTATCTAAATAGATCCTGCAAGAATTGAATCCATCTTAGCAATACAACACTCTAGGAGCATTAGAGAACTACAAGTCTTTTTAGGTAAAATAAACTTTCATAGAAGATTTATTTCTAACTTAGCAGAACTAATTAGATTATTAAATAACATGTTGAAAAAACATTCGACAATTAAGTGAACAGTTGGGGCTAAAAGGTCTTTTGAAGATATTAAGCTAGCCTTAACACAAAAAACAATTTTGATCAGTCCAAAGTTTGATAGGGATTTCATTATATTTTCTTTTGCCTCAGAACACACAATTGTTTAAGTCCTACTGTAGAAGAATGATGAGGGTTTTGAACAACCTATTTCCTTCTTCATCAAAGCCCTAAAGGATTTCCCTTTAAAGTATAATATAATGGAAAAGCAAGCTTTTTCTTTAGTCAAAGCTATCAAAAATTTCATATTTTACATTCTATATTCTCATGTAATAGCCTATGTTCGCAATGCTGTCATCGAAGACATCCTAACTCAGGATGGTCCAGATGGAAAGACAAGGAAATGGGTAGCTACTATATTAGAATATGACCTAGAAATCAAACCTCCAAAGTTGATCAAAGTCCAAGGTTTAGCCAAGCTCATGCCTGAATCAAAGTATCATGCCTTAGACATAAATTTTATTGCAGAAATGGACAATGCAGAGGAGATGGTGACTCCATCGATGAGTCAAGCCTTTATTGAATCGCCATGGTATGCTGACATTAGATATGTTTTACAAAATTTACAAGCTCCTCCCGAATTATCCAAGACTAAAAGTAGGTTCCTCAAAATGAAATATTTAAAGTCTTGCACAATTGACAATGCTTTGTTTTGGAGGAATCATGAAGGTATCCTTCTTCAATGTTTATTAAAAGAAGAATCTAACATGGTGTTACAAGTGTTTCATGCAGGTGACTATGGGGGACATATTTACTGGAAAACCACTGCTGACAAGATTCTAAGAGCCGGTTTTTATTGGCCCACTCTATTTTGTGATGTAATGAAATTTGTAACCTCATGTCATAAATGTAAGATTTTTGAAGGAGAGAAATTTTTTTTACCCTTACCCTTGAAACAAATATTTGCTGAACCACCATTTGAATAGTGGAGTCTTAACTTCATTGGTGAAATCCATCCACCTTCCTCTGCCCAACACAAATGGATCCTGACCGCTATAGATTATTTCACAAAGTGGATAAAAGCCATACCCTCAAGACAGGCCACTAATATTGTCATAATAAACTTCCTTGAGGCCAACATTTTGTCGAGATTCATATGCCCCACCAAAATCATCACTGACAATGTAGCAACGTTCA
The DNA here is from genome assembly GCA_000404065.3 of Pinus taeda. Taxonomy (NCBI): domain Eukaryota; kingdom Viridiplantae; phylum Streptophyta; class Pinopsida; order Pinales; family Pinaceae; genus Pinus; species Pinus taeda. Next base: position 51,525 of record APFE031381627.1, on the reverse strand, counting down.
AATCCAGGAGAATGATTGATTTCTGTAATAAGTATCATATAACCATGGGTCACTCCACAACTTATTATCTCCAAGGAAATGGACTAGCAGAGTCCTCCAACAAAGTTTAGAGAATATCATAAAAAATTTGTTGGAGGATAACAAGAAAAACTAGAACAAGAAGCTAGTAAACGCCTTGTGGGTAGATAGGCTAACCACAAAGAAATCCATTGGTACCAGTCCTTATGAATTAGTTTATGGAGTGGAGGCTCCTTTCCCATCTTCCTTGGGAACACTAGTGATGAAATTACTCCAAGAGGTACAGGTTGAGCCAAATGACATTCAAAGTAAAATCAATGAGACAATTCACTTAAAACAGACCAGGGCAATAGTGTACATCAGATCACAAGTTGTGCAGGAAAGGATCAAGAAAGATTTTGACAAAAGGACTAAGGTAGAAGATTTTTACCTAGGAAACAAAGTTTTGAAATGGGATTCAAGAAGAGAGAATAAAGGTAAACATGGGAAGTTTGACTTCCTATGGAAATGTGCTTATAGCATTTATGATTTTAGAGGCAATAATGCTTATTTCCTCAAAGAATTGCATGGCACACAAGGAGAAGGAGGACCAATTAATGGTCAAATGCTTAAACACTACATAAATCCTAGTTACTGATTTCACTAATCACTTGTACATATTCTATTTTTCAAAAATTTAGAGTTGATTGGATAGTGAATTTTTGGAGTTGAAGCCTGAAGAGTAGGCCCTAAGTTTCAAAAGTATTACTGCCATAAATAGTAATAATGTAGAAAAGTGAAAGAGAAAAGTTGCAGAGAAAGATCACAACAATTTAGAATGGCCATTGATCTACAAGTTCTTGGCATTTCACCAGGGAATGCCATCCCCAAGTGAAGCCACTGTTAGGTTCCTATACTAATAGGAGTCATAATTTTTGAATGCCTAAGATTAAACATGTATGTACATACCTTTGCTTTCTGCAAATGTTTTCCATATTCAAAAAATTAAAAAATCGAAAGATGATATGTCCTAAGAGAAAAATCAAGGGACAAAAAGAATAAAAAGGGTAAAAAAAGATAAAAAAATATTAACTCCAAGAAAGAAAAGACCATGAAAGTGTGCAAGTTAAAATGCCACTACTCTTTACTTTTTGTACAAAATAAATGATTGTCTACAACTTGTTATCTATACCACAATCCATGATAGTCAAAATGTTTAAACTTAACTATTTCATGTTTTCAATTTATGCTTATAGATAGAGAATAAAGTATGACCAAACTGTTTAATCTTGGCAGATAAGTAGATAGGTAGAGTGAAAAAAGGAGCTCAACTATTTAATCTGAGCCCTTGAATGTAATAAGATTATACTTATTTAGATTACTATTGTAAAAGAAAAGAAAATGTTTTGATAAGGGTTTGCTAGCTTAAGTGCACCCTAATAAAGAGAAGTAAAAATGGTAGGATGAGTAGGTGGGTAAGTAGAATAAAGGTTGCACAAGAGTTATGATTGGTAGATGAAATCACATTGATCACCTTCATCATAAAATTTCTAAGTATGGAAGAAAATTGGACATGCATGAAGTCCACAAAGTCAAATTGATTAACTTGCCTCACTCATTACACGTTGCACTTAACTAATTTCCAATAAAAAGTCTTAACTACCCAAAATCTTAAGTCAAAGGGGCTCAGAGAATTTCTTTGACTTCCAGAGGGACCAGACCCTTAGCCCAATGACTTACATGTCCTAAGTACTAAAAACCCCTTCATAAACATTCACCCCCTTCAATTCACTCATATTCCCAAAAAAATCCCTTTTGTTAAGAAAAACACCATTTTCCTAAGGAAAAGTCATTTCCCCCTAATAAACCGCTTTTTCTAAGGATAAAATCTTGTTATCCTAGGAAAAGTGATCACCCCCATGAAAAACACCCCTTTTCTAAAAAAAGACCCAAAAATACTTTTAGCCTAAGTCATAATATATCTGTGCCAAAAGAAAACAAAGGAAATAGATACATTATACTTAGTGTTTTTTCATTCTCCACCATTATCATATTAATTTCTAATGTTTATCTCTATAATAATTCTCGAAAAAAAAAATAACCCTTCCCTTATAGTTATAAATAAATCCTTTTAATTAATACCCCGTCCCCTAAAGTTTGAAACATAAACATTATTAATACCACAACTCGACTAATGAGTTAATTATTCAGTTAGTGATTAGTTAATAAACAAAACCCTCTGCCAATAAAGTCACTCTCAATGCCCTAAACCCACCTTAAACCATCATTTGATTAAAACCTGCCATGCTTAAATATTAGTCGGGCCCATCCATTACCCTTCATACAAACTCCCCACCACGATCATTGTGCGATCGCCTCCCCTTTAATCTGACGGTTATTAAACATATCAGGCAACCTCAAGACCCGAACTTTACCTGCCTGATATGGGTTGCTTTCCTTTGGTCCCTGATGCAACGTGGCACCCGATGAGTGGGATCAAGCGACCTCCCCCCAAAACCACCCAACCCGTAAAAGTGATGCGAACAAACCCACTTATCGCCCCCCGCTAAACAGAAAAGCATCACGTCATCCCACTAAATTCCAAAAGTACTATTATTCGCATACATCTATCAAATCATTGATTTTTTTATAAAAAATAAAAAACCTCATTATTTTTGTTTTATCGTGGAAACAAATGTCCCAAGTCTCCATGCATGCAACTAACGACGTCCAACCCCCAACCTGCAGAAGCCACTGAACTCCCAGTCCATCCTCCAATTCATGTAGACCTTTTGCAATCATGCACAGCCGCCTGTCGACCCATTTAGAGCCAAAATTCCCAAAAATTCTAGGTATTTATCCAAATTCACCAGAAACCTTGTCTCATTTCTAAACCAGTTACTCTATTGCTTGGAATTGATAATAATTTAAGTAAAAGAACTCCACTGCTACCCAAGGCCACTCTTTATTAGAACCCAGTTGCCCTAATTGACTGAAAAACCATTTTCTCCCATTCTTAAATCCACAAGAACTAAGAATTTCTGCCCCTGTCACCATGGATATCAGGCCAATTACCACGCTTCACCTAGACCTGAACCACCTTCCCCTAGCTAATAAAGACTTCCAAATCAAGGACACCTCTATCTGTGCATCCCCTATCAAATTATATTGCCAATACAGGGACCAATACCTAAACCAAGCTGATAAAATAGGTCTTTGGGAGTCTAATTTTCCCAAGTATCAATTCCCTGAGGTGCACATTTTCCCTGAAATTATTCATTACTGCCATGAAAACTACATTTCGACTCAAAGAGTGGTGATGTCCCCTGACCAAACCATACTTTTCACCATCACTGCTGATTCAGTCAATGAAATGCCACAATTACAACGAAGGCAGAGCTTGACCCCTATTTCAATTTAAGACCTACTAGACAAATTTCCCAAGCTTACCACTACCAAGATTGCTGAAATGGTTTAGACCTTCATCAGGGAGGAAAAGCACGTCCCAATAGAATCTCCTCCTTATGTGGCTATGATGTTTTCTGTGTTTGGTCAAGATATAGTAGCAATGGTCTGTTGTGTTTTAGGCTATACCACCAGCGAATACATAGATGAAATCATTCTAGCCTTCATGTCCATCTTCACTCGAGGACAACCCCCTGCCATTATGTATGATTATGACAAATTCATAGTAGATAAAATGCATGATCAATTCTTAATAATGAACAATGAAAGAGTATTGAAGTATTCCTCAGTTTTGTACCACCTTTTCTTATATTATCAAGCAGATAAATTCCCATTTACTCTTCAAAAGCTTGATACGAAAGGCCACCCTAGGTCAGTAGTATTTTGGACTCCTTTGATCCAAAAATATGAATCACCATATCCATACACACACTTCATATATCATTTTGTACATCTTATAGTAACCATGCTGCTAAGAAGTCCTCCTCTAAGGATCAGTTTAGATATCAGGACGATTCTACAACTTTCAAAACAACACAAACTGGGAGATTGGTAATTGTACCAAAATCACACTGAAATCAGGATCTACTGTTGTGAGTTAGCACTATACAAGTTACCGAGATACCTCCCAATGAGGTTACTTTCTCTAGAGTACTATAGGAAGATAATCAATTCGAATGTGATACATTTTGTTAAAGCCAAAAAGAAGACTCAACTCAAAACGGAATATCAACTAGGCCCCTTTGTGTGCAATAATCGAGAAGTTGGAAGAGAAGGAGAAGAAATCCTTCAAAGTCTCAAACTGAAACAAGGCTTCATATGGAGATATGACCCCTTTGATTTCATCTGCAATAGAAGACAAGAAAACAAGTTGTCTTCCTATATTCACCACAGAATCCCTAGGATAGAAAAATATGGAAACCAATTGGAATGGGTGGGGAATACTTTAGTGGATAGAGATAGCACTGAAGTTGTTGTTGAAAATGAATTAATTGATATAGAGAGGAGGCTTGATGAAGTTTCTTTCATACAGGTGCCAGGAGAACCTCAAGCACAAAGGGAATCATAGACACACAGTGGACAACAAGCAGAAGAAAGACCACAGGAGCAAGAAGAGTCAGAACAACCAGACTTAGCAAAAGAATTGACTCAAACAAGACTACTGAAACCCATCATGAGTACTCCCCCTATCATGCAAACTCCTCTATATGAGGAGAAAAACCTCTAAAAATAGAGGGAGGAGGTGACTCCTTCAAGTAGAGCCATTTCACAAACATATGTCATAAGGCAAAGGTTAAATCCTACCTCTGAGCAAGAATTCATAGAAGAAATAGTTGGAGCCACAAGCACAGAAAGAGAAGGGAACAAGCATGCTACTCCTTTTGGAGGAACACAAGAACCTTCCACAACACCTACTCAGATGTTGGAAAGACAACAAAGTGTGGAAGTTTCCTCATTAAGGATTCCAACTGACTGAGACCAGGATATCAGAGAAAAGTACAAGGAAATAAAGGCCAGAAATGGAAGGCTAAAAGCCTAAAGATATGCACAGTACCTCAAAATTGCTCCTTCCAACCAAACAAGACTTATGTCAGCCTTTGATGTGAAAGAAAGAAAAATGTAGATGACTTTCATGAAGCCCACCACTCAGCAGCCCAGAACAACAACAGACTACAAAAAGATAGATTTTGAATTACTAGCAAAAGAAATCCATCCTATTGACTAGATTGAGCTTCACAAACAAACACGGGAGATGGTACATTCCACTTTGACAAGCAAAGCCATTGCAGCCCACCAATTGCAGAACTCTCTGAATAATATATCAGCATAGTTCCAATTGGAAAAGGTCTCTTCACTGGCAAAAGACATCGGAATCAAGTCCTTGGAGGACTTAACGATTGAGTTAGGACACAATCCCAAATATGTGAAGGTTGCAGAAAGGTTAATTAAAAAGAAGAATGATGATATACCTGTTTTGAAAAAGAAACTGAAAATTCCACCATTCCATCATCTACAAACAACAGAGGTATTAGAAGCTCAAAAGGAACAAGAAGACCTTATGGACTTACTCCTCAATATAAATAACTAGTTGGAAGAAACAGAGAAAGAATTAGACATAATGATTCAATCCAAATAGAGTGAATTGCCCACTACCTCCACAACTACCATTCCCACAGTAACAACTCTAGTCCATTCAACATTGGCAGCCTCTTTAGCACCAACAACTCCACCTACTACAACACTTCTATTCACAACAAAGTTTACAACTAAAAGTACTTCAATAGAGAAAACAACAGAGCTAGTGAAAACCACAGAGGAAATGTCCATCCAGGAAACAGAGCTTAAGAGACTTAAGGAAAAAGTAGCAGACTTAGAAACTCACTGTCACCTTGCCTAGATACAACAGTAAGAAGTAGCACAGAAAGCCCTAAGGATGGGTGATAAGATTAAGGTCCTAGAGAAGGATCTAACATTGCAAAAGCCACTAGGACAAACTAAGGAGATGCTATGGGCCAATATCATTGACTCTGTCAATGATATTTGGCCATCAATTCAAGTAATATTCGAGAAAGTAGAACTGGTGAAAGTGGCCACTGAAGGAATACAAAAGGCAAAGGAAGACCTAGGAGACCATCCTGATGAAGCTAATCAACCCATATATTTATTGAATAGCAAGAACAAACATGAAATAGATGAGCTTGGTGTGGAGGACATAATAGAAGCTATCATTAAAATCAATAAGGCTCTCTCTAAAAGAAACCTTATGCTTAACTTAGAGAAAAATGCCATGACTTGCATGTTGGTATTAACATATTCATGGAAAATCTTCAAATTTTGATAGGTAAAGGACTTCCCAATCCCATGGTAATAAATGAAAAACTTATGACCCAATTGGACTATGTTGACAGACTAGAGAAATTGACTAGAGAACAGGAAAGCATTTCAGGAGTCAAAGCATTGCCAACAAGGAAAGTATTATATGACACTTTAGAAAATCTCTTCTTCCTAGAGCATTAAGTAAAACATCTATTTTTCACCAAGCCAAATTTTGCCAAATATACTGAGGTAGAAGATATATATAGAAGGATGCTCAAAATAAAGTTAGCTCAAGATGAATGGTGGGAAACAATGACAGATTTACTATAAGTTACCACAGTAAATCTGAAGGTAGGTGAAAGGACAGATAGATAGGTTAACGAGTAACAGGTTAAAGAGTATCAGTCAAAGGTTAAAGACAAAAGTGATTCTAGTAGCTAGCTTAAAGAACTCAAATTTGAATTGCAAACAGCCAACACAATCACAATAAAAGGGACAACATGCTGCAGTTTTCCATCTGTCTCTATCTTCATGCTTGAAGATATTTTAATTTCCTAGATTAATTCTCAAACTTTTATGAGATATTTTGTAAAGATTTTTTGTATGAATAGTTCACCTTTCAAAGTATTTATGGTGGATTCAAAGACATTTATATAGACATTTTCCTCTCAATTTAAAGTGCTATAGTATCAAGATTGGATTGGCTTGCTGGATCAAGGAATAAAGTAAAGATATTTCATAAGATTCTTGTGTAAAGCGGAAATCAAATAAGTATTCTCTCTCTCATGTGTATTATCTTTTTGCTTTATGTTTATTAATAATCATATGTGTTTCTATGAAATCTGAATGGTAAACTAGGAATGATATTTCAGAACTGGTTTTAATGCTCCCTGTCTTGACTGTTTACATTCTTAATGTTTTTTGCTAAACTATCTTAGTTAGGGAATCCTTAATTGCTCCCTTATTTCCGTAGTTTCCTCTTTGGTCTATAGTAAAGGATTCTTAGTTTCCTTTTTCTCATAATTACCTCCTTATTTTCATCTGGATCCTGGTCTAAGGATTCTTCATTGCCCTTTCACCCTGGTTAGGACTATCTCATCCATTGAACCTGAAGATTTTCCTTTTGATTTGCTAGCATGCCTTGCGAACACTCCCTTTAGTGATTTGGTCTAGTTAAACCACCCTTTTATTTACTCCATAGCCCAATGGATTGAAGGCCTTGTTCCATACATCTATTCCTAGAATTCCACCACCCAACCAAATTCAACACCTTATGAACACTAAGAGCTAGCCTAAAATCCCACCCAAAATGAAGTTAAATTATAAAGAGAGAGCCCTCTCTAGACTTAGGTTGGCTAGAACCCAAGTCTAAAACATTAGGTTTGTGGTTACCTCAGATTATTCCTTCTTTTGATAACTTCTACGGAAGACTTCTGTGTGATAACAAATGGTATGACTCACGAGTATCAGATGTTCATCACTCACTTGAAATCAAGAGAAAACTCCCCCGTATTTGAAAAATTGACAGAGATTCTCATGTAAGAGGAGGAAAGGAATCTCAATCATAAACCTCAGAGTTCAGATATGGCCTTGATGGCGAAGAAGAAGCCCTTTATAGGAAAGCCAAATGCACCAAAGAGGAGCAATATAGCCCCTCACAGAAAGATGTCCCCACCTCAAGGTACGTATTTCAATAGAAATGACTTTGCGACCAAATGTTTTTATTGTGGTAGAACCAACCATATAGCTAGTTATTGCATGAAGAAGTTTGATGAAGGCCGGAAGAGACATACACAACATGTGGTTCATTTTGTATATGAGGAATAGAGTACGAACCATAGATTGTTCATATCCGACTCTACACTTTTGGCTAAGGATGAAGAAGCAGATACCTCATTTATGGACTCAGGCGCATCCATCTACATGACATGGAACAGACATTGGTTTGAAGACTTTAAAGAGACCAATAGTGGAGCAAACATCTATCTTGATGATGATAGATGGTAACAAATCAAAGGTTATGGTAATATTCTTGTTGTTTTGCTTGATGGAAATATTAGACATATTCATAATGTGATGTATGTACCTGGGATAAAAAATAATCTCATGTTTTTCTCTATGATAACTCATGAGAATCTCAATGTAGAGTTTTATAAATCACATTGTGTTGTTAAAGACTTGTTGGATTGTATGAAGCCTATTGCATCACATATCTGTGTGGTAGGATTTTACAAGCCAAATGTCAAGACACACCACATTAGGCATTGGCATCATCTTCCATGACTGCATTGGACTTACGGCATCGGAGGTTTGTCCATATTAACTTTAATGATCTAATGCTATTACAGAAAAGAGGTATGGTTGAAAGTATTCCTATTTTAAAACCCGTTAATATTGATTGTGATGCATGTGCATTGGGAAAGTTGCACAGAGGTGAATTTCCCGTAAATGTTGATAGAAAGAGGAGAGATATACTCAAGATGGTATACAAAAATCTATGTGGGCCTATGCAAACAAGTTCGTTAGGCGGTGCATGCTATTTTTTACTATTTATTGATCAATCTACTAGATTTACTTGGGTGTATTTCCTAAGGAAGAAGAGCCAAACACTTGAATACTTCAAGGAGTTCATAAGTATGGTTGAAAAGTAAATAGGTTAAATCATCAGGATTCTCTTCTTGGATCAAGCGGGAGAGTACAACAAATCTTGTGTCCTCAAATACTACAAAGATAATGGGATACAACAGCAGTTTACAATACCCCAAACTTCTCAATAGAACAGGGTTGCAAAGAGGAAGAACAAAACCCTTATGGAGTGTGCTCGCAGTATGTTAAAAGGTAAGAATATTTCTAATGGGTTTTGGGCTGAAGCGATTAATACTCCAGTATATCTAAAGAATAGGAGTCCAATAGGAAGTTTAGTTTGAAAACTCCTTTCGAAGCTTTATTTGGTTATAAGCTCGCACTTAAGCATTTGAAATTTTTTGGTAGTGAAGCCTTTTCCCATGTCCCAAAGGAAGATAGAAAGAAACTCAATTCAAAGGCCATCAGATGTATTTTTGTTGGGTATTGTAGAGAATTTAAGGCTTACAAATTGTTTAATCCCTCTACTCATAAAGTTTTTGTGAGTGGAGAGGTAGTGTTTCATGAGCAGGTTAGTGATGGAAGCCATGAGAGTGCTAATGAAGAACAACACATGCCCTTGTTGGTGGAAGAAGGAAGTGATGAATGAGGTGACAACAATGAGTAGCAGCAGCAGGTGGAAGGGAAAGAAGATGATGTAGCTATCAAGACAAGTCCAGAAAATGATGATGAGACAAGTTTTGAGGCTACCCCACCACTCAGGAGATGAAGTAGGAAGGTTTAGTTTCCAACAAGATATAGGAAAAATTCTTTTATAAATAGTATGATGAATGTTTTTGAACCCTCCAATTATAAAGAAGTGAGTCAATATAGTGAATGGAGGGCTACTATAGAATAGGAATATGAATCAATCATCAAGAACAAAACTTCAGATTTAGTTAATTACCTAAAGGCACACGACCAATAGGATGCAAATGATTGTATAAGCCTAAATTTAAAGTAGATGGGAGCATAGATAAGTATAAATCTATGCTGGTTGCAAAGGGGTATTTGCAGCAAGAAGGCATATATTATGATGAAAAATTTGCCACTATAGCTAAATTAAACACAATTAGAATGATAATTGCTTTGGCTGCCAAACACCATTAGATGATTCACGATGTTAAATTTGCATTTTTAAATAGGGACTTAAAAGAAGAAGTCCACTTAGTACAACTTGAGGGGTTTGTCAAACAGGGTGAAGAACATTTAGTTTGCATGTTGAAGAAAGCATTTTATGGACTAAAATAAGCACGGAGTTCATGGTATGACAAAATTTATTCATTTTTCCTACAGAATGGTTATAAAAGGAGCAAAAATGACCTTAATCTTTATACCATGTTTGATAAAGAGCGAAGGATTTTTTTGATTTCTTTATATGTAGATGATCTAATCATTACAAGGAATGTTGACAATCTCATTAAAGAAATCAAGGTGGAGATGTCACAAGTCTTGGAGATGAAATACCTTGGAGTGATACATTATTGTTTGGGTGTGGAAGTCTCGAGCGATTATTCACAAAATTTTCTGTCACAGAGTAAGTATGTGAGGAGCTTAGTGGAAAAGTTCAGAATGTATGAGTGCAAAGCTACGAAAATACCTTTATAATAGAATTTAAAACTTGAGAATGCAGATGGATCTAAGGAGATAGATGCGACTTTGTATAGACAACTCGTTGGGAGTCTAATCTACTTGACTACAAGTAGGCATCATTTGGCTTGTGCAGTGAGTGCATTGAGCTAATTTATGTCAAATCCCCTTGAGAGTCATTGGGTTGCAGAAAAAGGTGTTTGAAGGTATGTCGAAGGAACCTTAGATTTTGGTATTTAGCATTGGCTCTTAGGTCATTACATGGAGCACCAAAAAGCAGAACACAATATACTTGTCTTCTGTGGAAGCTGAATATCAAGCTATGTGTGCAGCAAGATGTGAAGCAGTTTGGTTGAGGAGACTTCTCCTTGATGTTGGATAAGGACAAAAGGTTGCAACAGTGATCAAATATGATAATGTGAGCTCTATCAAACTTGCAAATAATCTAGTATTTCATATGAGCACAAAGCATATCGATACACAATTTCATTTTTTCACGTAGAAAGTTGAGTGGAAAGAAATCCATATTGAGTATTGTAATAGTTGTGACAATGTTCATGATATTTTTACCAAAACTCTTGGTAGAATCAAGTTTGAGGCTTTTAGGGAAGTGTTAGGCATATCTGTGAATCCATTTCTCCAGAGATTAATGAAGAAAATTAGTAATGGCATGGCCGTTCAAACAAAACATTTAGGAGTTTTTTCATGTTTTCTGCGTTGCTGTTTTAACTTCCCTAAATGTGTGTTTCATGTATATATTTCTCATGTGATGAATTGTAAGACTGCGTTGTACAGATGAATTCTTAGCCTTACATGTGGTGTTCCACAAGTTTCATGTTTCTTAATAAATTTGATTCGTGTATTTTTTGAAAAACATAACCTTCAACTAATTGTTATTGGATTAACAATGAGATGGAGACTGCTATTATTTCTTATCTTGATGTATTTTCCAAATCATTTTTTCTTTAAAATTGGATAAATTTTCCAAATAACTCAGTTTTTCTATCCTCTAGTTTCTTGCCATTAATCTAAGTTAGTCAATTCAGGTTTCCATTCCCCACTCAATTAGTCTTTCCTCCACATTTACCAATTAAATTGCATTAATACATTTATAAATTTTTTAATCTCATTTTATGTAATGCACTATTAATTCTTTTAATCTCATTTTATGTATTGCACACAACACAATATTTAGCCAAATGGTAACATCCAAATCAAATTCAAATTTTGTGGTGGTGTAGGCGGCATGATAAGTGTGGTAAAATTATAAATATAAGTATACAAATTGGAGTACAATTTTGTGGTTGGGCAACTAGCATGGTATGCGTGGTAAAATTATAAATATAATTATATAAATTGAAGTACAATTTTGTGGTGGAGAGAAGAGCAAGGTAAGTATGGTAAAATTTACTAGGGCCTCAATGATCAGGTTTGAAATATTGGTTGTGAGTTGAAGTAACTTAGGAATTTAAGCATTGTTAACCTTGTTTTCTTTTTGTTTGGTGACCACTTCATCCCTTTTCTCATTAGTTTCTCAGTTAATTTTGCACAATTGATAATTTATTTTGATTTACAAACTAGTTTTCTATACCAGTTTTCTATACCTTACATTATAAAAGATTGGACCTCTAGAAAATTTAGTTATGGTAAAATGCACTCTATGAATAAGATCAATTTCCACCTTTTATTTGAAGAGACCTGCAATAGTGGAAAGATCTACACCACAAATTCAACAAATTACCTTGATGAAATTCAAGAGAATTTGTCAATATGTAGTGACCATGTACAAATGTCATGGTGAAGTTCCTTTGAATATGATAGGTATGTTGGAATGTTACTATTGTACAACTAATTAGAGTGGATTAGAGTGGTTATGATGTTGTGTGATGGATTGCATATATTGTACAACAAAGTGGGGCTATTTATGATGTACCTACCATCAGTGTTTTGTTTGCAACAACATATCTCCATCTTGATATAACAAATTAATGAGAAACATGATTGGATCTTGTGATGGATTTTTAATCTATGAGTTGATATTTCCAGTGAGTTACGTACAGTGAAACACTAAAATAATAATAAAAAATGGAAACAATCTAGAAACATGTGTACAAATGATAACTAAAAACCTGATCCTTAAGGAATGGGGTAGCAAAATGTTCACCATTTGTAGATGGGTAACTAATGTAATTTTTAATATATGAATTGATCTTTCCTGCCAATTACACACCCTTAACACAACATACATGAGAATGAAAATCTGACACAAACAAAAATAAACTGGGAACTTGTTAGGCCCCTATACTACTAGTGTAACCCCTTACTATTATTAGTACAACCCCCTTACTATATTGATGTACCCATGTAGTGCCCATGTTGTTACTATTGTGCCCCATAGCAGCCCACTATTGTTATTATTGTGCCCTTACATTATTATTGTTATGTAGGCTCTGATTATATAATGGCCCCTTAGACTCCTATATATAGAAAGGAGGTATTTTCATTTGTATCATCCAAGAATTGTTCATTTATGTAATGTAAAGGAGGTTGCCCCCTCGAAGAGGCTAA
>APFE031381627.1:2560-36779 GCA_000404065.3 Pinus taeda | reverse complement strand
TATGGCAACAATGAATTCTACCCCCCACAGCTATGAAGATGGAAGTGTTGTTTCTCCTAGCCTTCCACAACCTACAAGGGTTACACCACAACAATTGGAAGAAAAAAGAGAAAAAGGGCTTTGTTACATTGTGATAGCAAATGCACTAAAGGTCATAAGTGTGTTGAGAAGAAATTATTTTACATAGAGTATGAAGAGGAGGAAGAAAAGGATCAAGAAACATCAAAAGAAGAGGATATACGCTAGGATCCAACCCCAGAGATAGAAGAAATAAATCAGACCATACCTTGTAAATCATTGGCAGGAATTACCACTCCTCAAACTATCGAGATAGAAGGACATATCGAGATGAAAAATGTTCAAAAAGTGAAAGATCACATTGAGCATCAAGAAATGAATCCAATGATATCTTGTAAAGGATTGGAAGAAATTATCACTCCTCAAACTCTAAAGATAGAAGGGCATATCAAGAAGAAAAAGGTTCAAGTGGTCAAAGATCACATCGTGCATCACCAACAAGTTCTCCAACTTTTAAAGGATAATGCCACTTTGGTGCAAAATCAAACGAAACAACAAGTAGATCAACATCATAGTGAAAAATGTTTTGATGTAGGTGATTGGGTATTTTTACTGCTACATCTCAAGCAAGCTATTTATGAGAAGGAAATGTTGGCAATACTACATGCACTTAAAAAATGGCGACCTTACAGAATGGGAAGACTCTTCAAGGATGAGGATGTGGAAGCATTGTTTTGTGCTATTTCTATTATCCAACCAGATTGGATAAACGAAGCAAGGGATGAATGGAAGAAGGACAAAGAAGTATGACCACTTATTCAAAATTTGCAAAAGATCCCAATTCAAACAATATTGCCAGAAATTGAAGAGGAAGGAAAAATCATATTGGAACGTGGAGTAGTCATAGAAACAAGAACCCGACAGCTACGAAATCAATCAATTTCAAAGTATCTCATGAAGTGGAAGAACTTACCCACTAAAGATTCCACATTGGAGGACAAGAAGTTTATACAGAAGCATCAAGAACTACTCAAGCGTTGAGGACAACACTTTTTGAAGGAGAGGGGCATGTTAGGCCCCTATACTACTAGTGTAACTCCTTATTATTATTAGTACAACCCCCCTTATTATATTGATGTACCCATTTAGTGCCCATATTGTTACTATTGTGCCCCATAGAAGCCCACTATTGTTATTATTTTTCCCTTACAGAACTAACAAGAACTATATGAGTACATCTGATAACCAAAAACATATTTCAGCAATAGAATACAACAATACAACGAAAATATGGCGGAGTTCCCAATCCTTCCAGCAAGCTGAGGAAAGGTTATGGAAGAGATCTCAATCCTACCAGAAATATGAGGAAAGGTTACTTATCCACAAAAATATCACACCAGCATTTTAGGTAGTGATAAGGAAGTGTGATGGTGCCATAGATGTTGGTTGGGCGAGATTCTCCCATGTCCATCATGGTTTTAAATGAGTATGTCGATTTGGTCGAAGATTCCTCTATATTTAAAGAAATAATATTCTTTGCATAACTTTTAATAAATATTATACCCACCCATCTTCCACCCACCCACAATTCATATATCCCAAAGAAATCACACTACAATATTCTTAATCCCATATCTTGCATATCACATATTCCATTCTATGTTTGTATTTTCCCAGCTTTTAATCTCCATTAAAAATAATGAGATATAACATAATCCTCTCACCACAAAAGCACATATCTTGCATATCACATATTCCATTCTATGTCTGTATTTTCCCAACATTTAATCTCCATTAGAAAATGAGATATAACATAATCCTCTCAACACAGAAGAAACATATCTTTCATATCACATATTCCATTCTATGTTTGTATTTTCCAAGCATTTATTCTCCATTAAAAAAATGAGATACAACATAATCCTCACCAAAAAATCAACATATCTTGCATATCGCATATTCCATTATATGTTTGTATTTTCCCAACTTTTAATCTCCATTAAAAAAATGAGATATAACATAATCCTCTCACCACAACAGCAAAAAACGAAAAAAACAATGTAAACCAAATATCATATCACATATTCCATTGTATGTTTGTACTTTTTGGGCATATAATCTCCATACCAAATATCATCTCACATATTCCATTGTATGTTTGTACTTTTGAGGCATATATTATCCATTAAAAAAAGTGAGATATCACATAATCCTCTCACCACACAAGTATTCCAACCTAGCATCATAATTTCAACCAATAATTAGTTAATATCAACTATATCTTTAGAAGCATTTAGGAATTGATACATGCTATATCTTGACAAGTGTTTAGGAATCATATGTAGAACAAAGAAAATAAACACAAAATGTAAATAAAAACAAGCCCAAAAATTTTGAGTTTGTTAATTTTAAGGAGAATAAGACATTAGAAACCTTAGGAAAATGGACAATTCTAGGTAACTCAATGCATCCATAATCTTCATTACTTAGTTAAAACTGATTTAGAATTGAATATTGAGTGGTGAAAAATATTTCTTATCCATCTCACTAAGAACCCCCACTTAGAGCGAGCACCAATTGGTTAATTTTAAGGAGAATAAGACATTAGAAACCTTAGAAAATGGACAATTCCATGTAACTCAATGCATCCATAATCTTCATCACTTAGTTAAAACTGATTTATAATTGAATATTGAGTTGCAAAAAATATTTCTTATGCATCTCACTAACAACCCCCACCCAGAGATAGCAGCAGATGAGGAACAAAACCACCCCCAATGATGTACTCACTGGCTATCTTTTCATCATTATTTGTTTTCCTCCATAGATGAGTCTGCAATGGGCATCAAAACAAAAAATATTTAGCATTAAAAAAAATCAATTATTCAATACAGATAAGAAATTTATTTATGTACATCATTCAACATTTCAATATTTTTCCGTGCACAAAGCATCTCTTGTAAATTTAATATACAATGAAAAATTACATTTATTATAAATGACTTTACAGGTAAACAATTTTTTTATTTTTATAATCTCACAAAATATATAGTATAATGAAGTTGACTATCAAATTTCAAATTCACAAAAGATTCTCAGCTTAGAAGTCAATCTGTTGTGTAGACTACTAAAAATAGATAGAACTTACAACATAGGTTCTTATCAAACCTCCCAAAAGAAGTAGAAGAATAAAGTGTTACATAGAAAAATATATAACAGAAACATGAAACACTAATAAACTTCCCAAAAAAAAAGACCAAAAATTGCACCTATTTCTTAGGTCTTTCCTCCCCAATGGCTCAAGAGATGAAATTGAAAGATATTCTTTTACATTAGAGAAACATGAAATAGACCACCTACTTAAAAACCCAAATAAATACAAATTTTTTATGAAAATCCTAGAAGCTACCTAAAAACCCAAATAAATACAAAATTTTGAAAAAAATCCTAAAAGTTGATGATAATGAAAATGTGGTTTGAGCTTGAAACACTCAGTGCTACAACATTGAATTGAACTCATTATGGTCTAGACTCTAAGAACACAAATATGCTTAACATACAATAATATAGAGTCACTTGCATGATGAATTCATACTATAAAATAACTAAATTATATTACAGAAGACACCCAAATAGGTGAAATCATACTATGAAAGAACTAAATTATATTATAAAAAGCACACAAATATACTTGCACATGGATCTAGGAGTATTGCATACCTTTGCTGTATAGGCGGTATTCTTTCCTTTTCCTCAACTAGATGCTTAATTCGGTCAGTTCTGTCATTGGGTTCAATATCTATCTCGAGTTCCTTTCCTGTAAGGGTTTTGACCTTGATGGAAATGCCTCCCCTTAACCACAAAAGCAAGTGAAGAGTTGGTTTATTTTCCATATTATAATCAACTATAGTGAGCCCATCTTCTAGTTGTTTTCCAGCAAATATTAATCACTACTCGTGTGGAGGGATACCCTCCTTGTACTATCACAACTTTACATATTCTTCAAAATCTGTAAATATTCAAAAGGCTATCAGGAAGCACTATACAAGCAGTAAAATCCACAATGATTTTAACTAGTATTAGTAAGTACCAATACCAAATGATCAAATTCTGGTATGCTTGATAGACTCGGGAGTAACAGTGAGGAGTTAGAAGTTTCACACGACAGGGTAAGGTTCCATCCCCACTAGCTTTGGCTCACTTGGAGATATGGCTCAAACTTATGACACTCGGAGTTGAATACCAGGTGAACATATAAAGGGAGTTTCACGATTGTGTTTTGATTAAGACTTGCAAGATTTAAGAGGTCATCGGAGTGGGGAAAAGTGGGGAGTTATTGTATACTCCACTAGGGTTCAAATATATACCAAAGAAGTGGCAGACACACAACCTACACAGAGTTAAGTCCAGGTGAGTATGTAGGTGTATGATGTAAGTAGAATCTCATTAGTGGATAGATAGTGGATGATTAATGCATATATAAAAGTTATCTCACCTCTGGATATATGGTGGATAATCAATACATGAGAGGCATTTTATATAAGTAAAAGTAAAAAATTATACACAATTAGCCTTTAATTTCATTAACACAAGTAAAAAAAATAACAAAAAATGCATGATAGTTTTGGAGAAGCAGAGGAGACAAAACACAATTCACACATAAAACATGAGCATCTCCTCTTCTATTGATCACATAAAACATGATGATTACAATGAACCCATTGAAGGGTATTTAAACCTCTTCGAACTGGCTAACTGCCTAAAATATCTTGACATGCAACTACATCCAATCACACACTGAAAGTTGTCTATCACTTAACTCGACTTGACTCAACATTCAAACACTCAAACATGCAATCACTCAGTTAAGTGACTCTCTATTTTTAGCTAACTCCTCATGCAGGAGTAATTATCTTATTTTAACACTCGCCCTTAATTACGACTGTTAAACTAAAACATGACTCATGAGAACTCAAACATGCCTGCTGGTCTATGTCTACGCTAGGCTTACAACACCGAAGTTTCTTCTATTAAACTCAAACACATCTTGTGGTAATGACTTAGTAAATATATCAGCCAATTGATCACTAGATTTACAATGCTTCAAGTGAACTTCTCCATCGCTCACAAGTTCTCTAATAAAGTGATATCTAGTATCAATATGCTTACTCTTCTGATGAAACATGCTATTCTTGAATAGTGCAATTACTGAGGTGTTGTCACAATATATTGTTGTTTATCCTTGTTGTTTCTGCTTGAGTCCATAGTGTACTCTTCTTAACCACACTGCTTGACATGCTGCTCATGTTGTTGCTACATATTCTTCTTCTGCTGATGAAAGAGTCACAATGGGCTACTTCTTATATGCCCATGAAATCACACCTGAACCAATGAGGAACACAAAACCATAAGTGCTCTTTCTATCATCCAAACTGCCTGCAAAATCACTATCTATGTATCAAATCAAATATTTATTTTATGTGCTTGCATACATTATGCCACAATGTCTAGTTCCTACTATGTATCTCAGAATTCGTTTTCCTGCACTCCAATGTGTGTCTTTTGGAGTCCCCATAAATTTGGAAAACAAACTCACTCCTTGCATGATATCTAGTCTTGTAGCTGTGAGATACATGAGGCTACAAACCAATATTTTGAATAAAGCTGGATTGACATTTGATCCTTCATCATCCTTGCTTAACTTTATACCTGTTGCAACTGGTGTAGGGATAGGTTTGCAATTTTCCATCCTGAATATTTTCAACAAATCTTTGAAATATTTATTTTGACAAATAAAAATTCCTTTTTCCGATTGCTCAACTTCTATGCCAGGAAATATTTCATGAGACCAAGATCTGTTATCTCAAATTCTTTCATCATGGCTGCTTTAAATTCATCTATGTCAAAATCACCTATAAAAGTCATGTCATCAACATATAAGCAAACAATTAAAATTTGTCCATGCTCATTTACCTTTGAGTACAAGATAGGCTCAATGTTGCTTCTGCAAAATCCATTCTGGATCATGTAACTGTCAATTTTGCTATACCAAGCTCTAGGCACTTGCTTCAGTCCATAGAGCGCTTTCTTCAACCTTTAAACTTTGTCTTCATTACTTTCAACTTCATATCGTGGAGGCTACTACACATAAATTTCCTCTTCTAGAATTCCATTCAAGAAGGATGATTTCACATCCATCTGATATGATTTCCACTTGTTCTGAGCTGATGTGGCTAGAACTAATCTTACAATATCCAATATGGCTACCTAAGCAAACGTTTCTCCAAAGTCTATTCCTAGTTGCTGTGAGAATCGTTTTGCTACAAGTCTAGCTTTAAATCTATCGATTTCACCTTTCTCATTCAACTTTGTCTTGTACACCAACTTCACACCAATGATATTATTGTCCTTTATTAAATCAACCAAATCCCATGTGTCATTCTTTTCAATAGCTTCAATTTCTTCATCCATGGCTTGCACTCAATTTTCATCTTTGATTTCTTCTTCAATCGAAGAAGGTTGGAATGACAACAATGCAAAATTTGAACTAACATCCAAATCATCATAAATATCTTTCAAATTTCTCATCTTTTTCTTACCATTGCTTGATTCATCACCTGATTGATCGTTGGGAGAATCTTGATCTGTTGATCTGCTTGAGGATCCATGCTGCTCTAAAAAGCTTGGAGTCCTTTTTGGTGTGTCTCTGTTTGGTTTATTCACCTCTGATTCTTGTTGCTCCTTTTCTGCTACATCATCTTCTTCCATCAATGACACTTGTGCATCAATTGTTTTGTCTATAGTTCCATTTCATGACTCT
Source organism: Pinus taeda (assembly GCA_000404065.3). Taxonomy (NCBI): domain Eukaryota; kingdom Viridiplantae; phylum Streptophyta; class Pinopsida; order Pinales; family Pinaceae; genus Pinus; species Pinus taeda. The sequence goes on along the minus strand of APFE031381627.1, from coordinate 29,941 downwards.
TGTTCCTTGAACGTAAAATCTCTGCTAATTATGATCTTCTTTGTGACAGGGTTATATAATTTGTAACCTTTTGATTTCTCACTATAACCAATGAATATGCATTTTTCACTTTTATCATCTAATTTGCCTCTTCACTCCTTAGGGACATGTGCATAAGCTACACATCCAAATACTCTAAGATGAGACACACTGCAATACATACCCAACCATGCTTGTTCTAGTACTCTGTTCATCACAGAGCTTGTAGGAGATTTGCTGATCACATAAATAGCACATACAACTACTTCTACCCAGTACTCATTAGACACATTTCTGCCTTTCAACATGCTTCTCACCATGTTCATGATTGTCCTATTCTTTATCTCTACTGCACCATTCTATTGGGGTGTGTACCTGGTTGTAAACAATGTTTTGATCCCATGTTGTTTGCAGTAATCATGGAATGCCTTTGAGTAATATTCTCCACCATGATTTGATCTCAATACCTTGATCTGTCAATCACTTTGGTTCTCCACTAAGGCTTTGAATTCTTTCAACTTTGCAAAAGATTCAAAATTTTACTTAGAGAAGTAAACCCAAGTCTTTCTGCTGTAGTCATCAATGAAAGTGAGGAAGTAGTAACTTCCACTAATCAATTGTGTCCTCATAGGTCCACACAAGTCTGTATGCACTAGCTCAAGAGGTTTCTTTTCTCAATATGAAACTCCCTTTGGAAAACCTTCATGATGTTGTTTTCCCAAGATGTAACACTCACAACTGCTAACAATCTCTTTGATGGGAGTTAATCCTCTGACCATCTATTTCTGCTACAAAAATCTTAAACCAGAAAAGTGCAAGTGTCCAAATCGAAAGCACCATAACCAATAATAATCAGAATAGGCAATTTTAAAAGAACTCACATAACCACTGTAATTAAAAATGAGAGGAAAGAGTCTATTCCTCATCATCTTCACCTTTGATATCAGCTACTTGTTTGGGGGTTTGAAATATTTAACAACCTCTTGACCTTGAAAAATAACTTTGTATCCTTTCTGTTTCAATTGGCCAACACCTAACAAATTATGTTTAAGACTAGGACCATAATATACCTTTGAGATTGTCTATGGCTCCCCATGCTTGGTCAGAATGTTGACCACTCCTTTTCCATCTATTTCCACAGTCTTGTCAGTCACCAACTTTACCTCTATTTTCACATATTTATCGAAATTTGAAACCAAATCCTTGCTTGCTGTCATGTGGTTACTGCAATGAATGTCTAACAGCCACACACTAGCAGAAAGTTCATGCATGGTATGGAAAGCTAGGAACATAGAGTTAGTACTCTTTGTAGTGACATTAGCTCTCTCATTCCCTTGATCAACTATTTTCTTCCTGCAATCATGAGAAAAAGGACCAAATTTGTTGCAATAATAACATCTCACCTTTGATTTGTCAACTCTTTGATTATTTTTGAAGCTTTTGTAGTTTCTTCCACTTGCATGTTCATGCTCTTCTCGGTCATCTCTCTAACCATCATATCTTCCACTTCACCCTCTGCCTCTCATTTGAATTCTGCCTCGACCTTTGTCTCTTGAAAGCAGTCTCTAAAGTGGAATCCTTATTTTTGTCTATCCTTGCCTCATGTGATAGAAGTGATCCCATCAACTCATCAATTATCAATGATGTCAAAACCATGGCTTCTTCTATGGTTGCTACCACAACATCAAATTTGGTAGACAAAGATCAGAGGACGTTCTCAACCACTCTTTGATCTTTTATATCTCCACCATAAATATTTAACTTATTTACAATAGTTATGGCCCAATTCATGAAAGAATCGATGCCCTTTGTCTCCTTCATCTGCAGACTTTCAAAATTTCACCTAGTATTCTGCAATTTAACAATATTGACTTTGGGCATACCTTTATAGTTTTTCACCAAAGTATCCCATGCTACTTTTCCTGAAGACGTGTTCATAATCTTCTAGAACAGTGCTAGCTCCACTCCCTCCTGAATAAGTTGCAACGCATGTGCATTTTTCTTCTTGTCTTTCTTCCATTGTTCTCTTTCTACACTACTGAGAGCTTGTACTTATTCTTCATTCATAGTTTGTGAAAGCCAAAACTTGATATAATCCCAAACATCATGTGCTTGCAATGCTTCTATACTACTAGTGTAACCCCTTATTATTATTAGTACAACCCCCTTTATTATATTGATGTACCCATGTAGTGCCCATATTGTTACTATTGTGCCCCATAGAAGCCCACTATTGTTATTATTGTGCCCTTACAGAACTAAAAAGAACTATATGAGTACATCTGATAACCAAAAACATATTTCAGCAATAGAATACAACAATACAACGAAAATATGGTGGAGTTCCCAATCCTACCAGCAAGCTGAGGAAAGGTTATGGCAGAGATCTCAATCCTACCAGAAATCTGAGGAAAGGTTACTTATCCACAAAAATATCACACCAACATTTTAGGTAGTGATAAGGAAGTGTGATGGTGCCATAGATGTTGGTTGGGCGAGATTCTCCCATGTCCATCATTGTTTTAAATGAGTATGTCGATTTGGTCGAAGATTCCTCTATATTTAAAGAAATAATATTCTTTGCATAACTTTTAATAAATATTATACCCACCCATCTTCCACCCACCCACAATTCATATATCCCAAAGAAATCACACTACAATATTCTTAATCCCATATCTTGCATATCACATATTCCATTCTATGTTTGTATTTTCCCAGCTTTTAATCTCCATTAAAAATAATGAGATATAACATAATCCTCTCACCAAAAAAGCACATATCTTGCATATCACATTTTCCATTCTATGTTTGTATTTTCCCAGCATTTAATCTCCATTAAAAAAATGAGATATAACATAATCCTCTCACCACAAAAGAAACATATCTTGCATATCACATATTCCATTCTATGTTTGTATTTTCCGAGCATTTATTCTCCATTAAAAAAATGAGATACACCATAATCCTCTCACCACAAAATCAACATATCTTGCATATCGCATATTCCATTATATGTTTGTATTTTCCCAACTTTTAATCTCCATTAAAAAAATGAGATATAACATAATCCTCTCACCACAAAAGCAAAAAACGAAAAAAACAATGTAAACCAAATATCATATCACATATTCCATTGTATGTTTGTACTTTTGGGCATATAATCTCCATACCAAATATCATCTCACATATTCCATTGTATGTTTGTACTTTTGAGGCATATATTATCCATTAAAAAAAGTGAGATATCACATAATCCTCTCACCACACAAGTATTCCAACCTAGCATCATAATTCCAACCAATAATTAGTCAATATCAGCTATATCTTTAGAAGCATTTAGGAATTGATACATGTTATATCTTGACAAGTGTTTAGGAACGATATACAGAACAAAGAAAATAAACACAAAATGTAAACAAAAACAAGCCCAAAAATTTTGATTTTGTTAATTTAAGGAGAACAAGACATTAGAAACCTTAGGGAAATGGACAATTCCAGGTAACTCAATGCATCCATAATCTTCATTACTTAGTTAAAACTGATTTAGAATTGAATATTGAGTGGTGAAAAATATTTCTTATCCATCTCACTAAGAATCCCCACTTAGAGCGAGCACCAATTGGTTAATTTTAATGAGAATAAGACATTAGAAACCTTAGAAAATGGACAATTCCATGTAACTCAATGCATCCATAATCTTCATCACTTAGTTAAAACTGATTTATAATTGAATATTGAGTTGCAAAAAATATTTCTTATGCATCTCACTAACAACCCCCACCCAGAGATAGCAGCAGATGAGGAAGAGAACCACCCCCAATGATGTACTCACTGGCTATATTTTCATCATTATTTGTTTTCCTCCATAGATGAGTCTGCAATGGGCATCAAAACAAAAAATATTTAGCATTAAAAAAAATCAGTCATTCAATACAGATAAGAAATTTATTTATGTACATCATTCAACATTTCAATATTTTTCCGTGCAGAAAGCATCTCTTCTGAATTTAATATAAAATGAAAAATTACATCTATTATAAATGAATTTACAGGTAAACAATTTTTTTAGTTTTATAATCTCACAAAATATATAGTATAATCAAGTTGACTATCAAATTTCAAATTCACAAAAGATTCTCAGCTTAGAAGTCAATCTGTTGTGTAGACTACTAAAAGTAGATAGAACTTACAACACAGGTTCTTATCAAACCTCCCAGAATAAGTAGAAGGATAAAGTGTTACATAGAAAAATATATAATAGAAACATGAAACACTAATGAACTTCGCAAAAAAAAGACCAAAAATTGCACCTATTTCCTAGGTCTTTCCTCCCCAATGGCTCAAGAGATAAAATTGAAAGATATTCTTTTACATTAGAGAAACATGAAATAGACCACCTACTTAAAAACCCAAATAAATACAAAATTTTTATGAAAATCCTAGAAGCTACCTAAAAACCCAAATAAATACAAAATTTTGAAAAAAAATCCTAAAAGTTGATGATAATGAAAATGTGGTTTGAGCTTGAAACACTCAGTGCTGCAACATTGAATTGAACTCATTATGGTCTAGACTCTAAGAACACACATATGCTTAACATACAATAATATAGAGTCACTTGCATGATGAAATCATACTATAAAATAACTAAATTATATTACAGAAGACACCCAAATAGGTGAAATCATACTATGAAAGAACTAAATTATATTATAAAAAGCACACAAATATACTTGCACATGGATCTAGGAGTATTGCATACCTTTGCTGTATAGGCGGTATTCCTTCCTTTTCCTCAACTGGATGCTTAATTCGGTCAGTTGTGTCATTGGGTTCAATATCTATCACGAGTTCCTTTCCTGTAAGAGTTTTGACCTTGATGGAAATGCCTCCCCTTAACCACAAAAGCAAGTGAAGAGTTGGTTCATTTTCCATATTATAATCAACTAGAGGGAGCCCATCTTCTAGTTGTTTTCCAACAAATATTAATCACTACTCATGTGGAGGTATACCCTCCTTGTACTATCACAACAACCAATTAACACACCCATTTAAAGCCTAAGTGCAATTGCATTTTACAACAGAAAGAAAACACTCTTTATAGACAATGCTTAAACTTCAAATACTACCAAAACCTTAAAAGTCATCAATAGTTTAAACAACTATCAGCAAGTATGATACACCATATATATTACAAAAATCCACAATGATTTAAAAGACTGTCAATGACTACTTTACATATTCTTCAAAATCTGTAAATATTCAAAAGGCTATCAGCAAGCACTATACAAGCAGTAAAATCCACAATGATTTTAACTAGTATTAGTAAGTACCAATACCAAATGATCAAATTTTGGTATGCTTGATAGACTTGGGAGTAACAGTGAGGAGTTAGAAGTTTCACACGACAGGGTAAGGTTCCGACCCCACTCGCTTTGGCTCACTTGGAGATATGGCTCAAACTTATGACACCCAGAGTTGAATACCAGGTGAACATATAAAGGGAGTTTCACGATTGTGTTTTGATTAAGACTTGCAAGATTTAAGAGGTCATCAGAGTGGGGAAAAGTGGGGAGTTATTACATACTCCACTAGGGTTCAAATATATACCAAAGAAGTGGCGGACACACAACCTACACAGAGTTAAGTCCAGGTGAGTACGTAGGTGTATGATGTAAGTAGAATCTCATTAGTGGATAGATAGTGGATGATCAATGCATATATAAAAGTTATCTCACCTCTGGATATATGGTGGATAATCAATACATGAGAGACATTTTATATAAGTAAAAGTAAAAAATTATACACAATTAGCCTTTAATTTCATTAACACAAGTAAAAAAATTAACAAAAAAAGCATGATAGTTTTGGAGAAGCAGAGGAGACAAAACACAATTCACACATAAAACATGAGCAGATGCTCTTCTATTGATCACATAAAACATGATGATTACAATGAACCCAGTGAAGGGTATTTAAACCTCTTCGAACTGGCTAACTGCCTAAAATATCTTGACATGCAACTACATCCAATCACAGACTGAAAGTTGTCTATCACTTAACTCGACTTGACTCAACACTCAAACACTCAAACATGCAATCAATCAGTTAAGTGAGTCTCTATTTTTAGCTAACTCCTCATGCAGGAGTAATTATCTTATTTAACACTCCCCCTTAATTATGACTGTTAAACTAAAACATGACTCATGAGAACTCAAACATGCCTGCTGGTCTATGTCTACGCTAGGCTTACAACACCGAAGTTTCTTCTATTAAACTCAAACACATCTTGTGGTAATGACTTAGTAAATATATCAGCCAATTGATCACTAGATTTACAATGCTTCAAGTGAACTTCTCCATTGCTCACAAGTTCTCTAATAAAGTGATATCTAGTATCAATATGCTTGCTCTTCTGATGAAACATGCTATTCTTGGATAGTGCAATTGGTGAGGTGTTGTCACAATATATTGTTGTTTATCCTTGTTGTTTCTGCTTGAGTCCATAGTGTACTCTTCTTAACCACACTACTTGACATGCTGCTCATGTTGTTGCTACATATTCTTCTTCTGCTGATGAAAGAATCACAATGGGCTACTTCTTAGATTCCCATGAAATAACACCTGAACCAATGAGGAACACAAAACCAGAAGTGCTCTTCCTATCATCCAAACTGCCTGCAAAATCACTATCTATGTATCAAATCAAATATTTATTTTCTGTGCTTGCATACATTATGCCACAATGTCTAGTTCCTACTATGTATCTCAGAATTCGTTTTCCTGCACTCCAATGTGTGTCTTTTGGAGTCCCCATAAATTTGGAAATCAAACTCACTCCTTGCATGATATCTAGTCTTGTAGCTGTGAGATACATGAGGCTACAAACCAATATTTTGAATAAAGTTGGATTGACATTTGATCCTTCATCATCCTTGCTTAACTTTATACCTGTTGCAACTGTTGTAGGGACAGGTTTGCAATTTTCCATCCTAAATATTTTCAACAAATCTTTGAAATATTTATTTTGACAAATAAAAATTCCTTTTTCCGATTGCTCAACTTCTATTCCAGGAAATATTTCATGAGACCAAAATCTGTTATCTCAAATTCTTTCATCATGGCTGCTTTAAATTCATCTATGTCAAAATCACCTATAAAAGTCATGTCATCAACATATAAGCAAACAATTAAAATTTGTCCATGCTCATTTACCTTTGAGTACAAGATAGGCTCAATTTTGCTTCTGCAAAATCCATTCTGGATCATGTAACTGTCAATTTTGCTATACCAAGCTCTAGGCACTTGCTTCAGTCCATAGAGCACTTTCTTCAACCTTTAAACTTTGTCTTCGTTACTTTCAACTTCATATCTTGGAGGCTACTACACATAAATTTCCTCTTCTAGAATTCCATTCAAGAAGGATGATTTCACATCCATCTATGATTTCCAGTTGTTCTGAGCTGATGTGGCTAGAACTAATCTTACAATATCCAATATGGCTACCTGAGCAAACGTTCTCCAAATTCTATTCCTAGTTGCTGTGAGAATCGTTTTTCTACAAGTCTAGCTTTAAATCTATCGATTTCACCTTTCTCATTCAACTTTGTCTTGTACACCAACTTCACACCAATGATATTATTGTCCTTTATTAAATGAACCAAATCCCATGTGTCATTCTTTTCAATAGCTTCAATTTCTTCATCGATGGCTTGCACTCAATTTTCATCTTTGATTTCTTCTTCAATCGAAGAAGGTTGGAATGACAACAATGCAAAATTTGAACTAACATCCAAATCATCATAAATATCTTTCAAACTTCTCATCTTTCTCTTACCATTGCTTGATTCATCACCTGATTGATCACTGGGAGAATCTTGATATGTTGATCTGCTTGAGGATCCATGCTGCTCTAAAAAGCTTGGAGTCCTTTTTGGTGTGTCTCTGTTTGGTTTATTCACCTCTAATTCTTGTTGCTCCTTTTCTTCTACATCATCTTCTTCTACATCATCTTCTTCCATCAATCGCACTTGTGCATCAACTGTTTTGTCTATAGTTCCATTTCATGACTCTTGTTCCTTGAATGTAACATCTCTGCTAATTATGATCTTCTTTGTGACAGGGTTATATAATTTGTAACCTTTTGATTGCTCACTATAACCAATGAATATGCATTTTTCACTTTTATCATGTAATTTTCCTCTTCGCTCCTTAGGGACATGTGCATAAGCTACACATCCAAATACTCTAAGATGAGACACACTGCAATACATACCCAACCCTGCTTGTTCTAGTACTCTGTTCATCACACAGCTTGTAGGAAATTTGTTGATCACATAAATAGCACATGCAGCTACATCTACCCAGTACTCATTAGACACATTTCTGCCTTTCAACATGCTTCTCACCATTTTCATGATTGTCCGATTCTTTATCTCTACTACACCATTCTATTGCAGTGTGCACCTGGTTGTAAACTATTTTCTGATCCCATGTTGTTTGTAGTAATCATGGAATGCATTTGAGTAATATTCTCCACCATGATTTGACCTCAATACCTTGATCTGTCAATCACTTTGGTTCTCCACTAAGGCTTTGAATTCTTTGAACTTTGCAAAAGTTTCAAAATTCTACTTAGAGAAGTAAGCCCAAGTCTTTCTGCTGTAGTCATCAATGAAAGTGAGGAAGTAGTAACTTCCACTAATCGATTGTGTCCTCATAGGTCCACACAAGTCTGTATGCACTATCTCAAGAGGTTTCTTTTCTCAATATGCAACTCCCTTTGGAAAACCTTCATGATGTTGTTTTCCCAAGATGCAACACTCACAACTGCTAGCAATCTCTTTGATGGGAGGTAATCCTCTGACCATCTATTTCTGCTACAACAATCTTAAACCAGAAAAGTGCAAGTGTCCAAATGAAAAGCACCATAACCAATAATCATCAGAATAGGCAATTTTAAAAGAACTTACATAAGCACTGTAATTAAAAATGAGAGGAAAGAGTCTATTCCTCATCATCTTCACCTTTGCTGTCGGCTGCTTGTTTGGGGGCTTGACATATATAACAACCTCTTGACCTTGAAAAATAACTTTGTATCCTTTCTGTTTCAATTGGCCAACACTTAACAAATTATGTTTAAGACTAGGACCATAATATACCTTTGAGATTGTCTTCGGCTCCCCATGCTTGGTCAGAATGTTGACCACTCCTTTTCCATCTATTTCCACAATCTTGTCAGTCCCCAACTTTACCTCCGTTTTCACATATTTATCGAAATTTGGAACCAAATCCTTGCTTCCTGTCATGTGGTTACTGCAATGAATGTCTAACAGCCACACACTAGCAGAAAGTTCATGCATGGTATGGAAAGCTAGGAACATAGAGTTAGTACTCTCTGTAGTGACATTAGCTCTCTCATTCCCTTGATCAACTATTTTCTTCCTGCAATCATGAGAAAAAGGACCAAATTTGTTGCAATAATAACATCTCACCTTTGATTTGTCAACTCTTTGATTATTGTTGAAGCTTTTGTAGTTTCTTCCACTTGCATGTTCATGCTCTTCTCGGTCATCTCTCTAACAATCATATCTTCTACTTCGCTCTCTGCCTCTCATTTGAATTCTGCCTCGACCTTTGTCTCTTGAAAGCAGTCTCTAAAGTGGAATCCTTATTTTTTTCTATCCTTGCCTCATGTGATAGAAGTGATCCCATCAGCTCATCAATTATCAATGATGTCAAAACCATGGCTTCTTCTATGGTTGCTACCACAACATCAAATTTGGTAGACAAATATTAGAGGACCTTCTCAACCACTCTTTTATCTTTTATATCTCCACCATAAATATTTAACTTATTTACAATAGTTATGACCCAATTCATGAAAGAATCGATGCCCTTTGTCTCCTTCATCTGCAGACTTTCAAAATTTCTCCTAGTATTCTGGAATTTAACAATATTGACTTTGGGCATACCTTTATAGTTTGTCACCAAAGTATCCCATGCTACTTTTGCTGAAGACGTGTTCATAATCTTCTAGAACAGTGCTAGCTCCACTCCCTCTTGAATAAGTTGCAATGCATGTGCATTCATCTTCTTGTCTTTCTTCCATTGTTCTCTCTCTACACTACTGAGAGCTTGTACTTATTCTTCATTCATAGTTTGTGAAAGCCAAAACTTGATATAATCCCAAACATCATGTGCTTGCAATGTGGTCAACATCTTAATGAACCACACGTCATAATCTTTCCCTATAAATGGTCGGAACTGGGGCTGGAAATTTGAAAAAACCATCTTTCTGCAAAACAATTTCTCTTCCTGTACGCTTTGTAAAACTCCTTTTCAAAAACAAATTTACCTTTTTCAATAAAAGCCCTTATTTTTTTTTTTTTTTTTAAAACTTAAAAAAACTTTTATTATATAAAAATATTTTATATAAAAATTATTTATGTATAAAAAAACTTTATATAAAAATAAGGTTTTTAAAACTCTTTGAAAATAACACTTTTAAAAAACAATTTGAAAGAGCGAGTATTAAAGTTCCCACTTGCTTGTTGATGAAAGAACTTCTTCATACGCATACCCACTTTGAAACACAAAAGTCATTGACTTCGACTTTCAGCAAACACACGGCGAAAGTACTTTATATGATTTTTGCGAGCTCTTCACAATAATAAAATTGTCGTTGCCTTTTGGCAAACAAAATACCTTAGTACAAACAACGCTGCAAGCCAATAACAACCATGGGCCACTATTCCAGCGATATCTCCCTTAAGAATTCATGGTTGTTGAATAACCAAGAAAATAATACACTGTGCAACTCTTACATATTGGCATTGCACTCAGACACATTAGTGTTTTCTTCGAGTCAGCTCCAATACCAATTTCTTGGAAAAGCAGAGGAGACAAGACACAATTCACACATAAAACATGAGTTTTTGCCCTTGTATTGATCACACAAAACATGATGATTACAATGAACCCAGTGAAGGGTATTTAAACCTTTTCCAACTAGCTAACTGCCTAAAATATCTTGACATGAAACTACATGCAACCACACACTCAAAGTTGTCTATCGCTTAATTCGACTTGACTCAACACTCAAACACTCAAACATGCATTCACTCAGTTAATTGACTCCCTATTTTTAGCTAACTCCTCATGCAGGAGTAATTATCTTATTTTAACAAATAGAATGCCCAATGGTTAATAGTGATATGAGTGACAATATAGGGTTGTAGAATCTAAAAAGTACAATAGTTGTATTCCTCTTTGATCAAAAGTGAGGGAAAAGTATGCATACACAAAGCTCACATGACGCAACAAAAACCCGCAATAAATAAAATAAAACTACAACAACACGGCATGAATTCCTAGAACAAAACCACAGAGACCAGAAAGGAAATCATAAAAGAATCCATTCATAACCAAAATCCATTAGTAAAAGAAAAACCCCACATGTAACAAAAAATTTGAAAACAAAAACCAAGTTGTACAATTCTATCATACAAAATATCAGAGAGAACAAAGCTACTGAGATGCACACACAAACAACTCACAACTTATTCTCATTTGATGACTGAAACAGGTATTTGTACACAACACAGATCTTTCTGGAGTTGATGGGACGGTGGCCTCTTCAGGAAGCTTCCCCCTTTGTCAACAATTTCTAGAACTTCATTAAATACATCTGTTGAATTCTAGATCAATCTAGCTCTTTAGACTTCCGTCGACTTCTCCAAAAGACGTTGGGTTTTGCATTTAATTCTGGAGGTTGGATTTATCAATGTTTTCCAACACTCCCCCTTAAATCCAACCATATAACAAATATACTATAGCATAATAGACAAGACACTATACTCATGATGACCTAAACTTTAACTTGCCTGCTGGTCTAAGTCTCAGCTAGGCTTACAGCAAAACATTTCATTTTTACCTTCTTATTAAAGGGTCCATGCTTGTTCCTTTTCCTTTGCTGGTGCAGTTTCATCTTCACCTTTCTTGTCATAATATAGTGATTGAGCTTCTCCTTTCTTTATTGCAGGTTACCATTCTTTGTATTCAACCTTGATTCACGTTCCTTAATGCTTGCAATTTCTTCAAGTTTTGTTGCTTCTTCCTGATTGTCAATATATGCACACTCAAAAACAATGTTAGATTCATAAACAAAACCATATTGATTTTTGTCATCGTGCTCTTTCATGGATTCTTCAGTTTCAAGATTCTTCACGATGCCAATTGCTGCTTTCAAACCTACATCAATATTTTCAAAAGATTTCTCAGGCCATCCTTCAATTAGCTTTATCTCTCCATCATAATCAAGCTTGACATCTTCAAACTTGTTTCTTCCTTTAACTGCTACTACAATTTCTTCTTCATGTTCTTCCACGTGATCATAAAAAACAAACAACAATTTATCAATCATTTTCTTTTCAAAGGTAACTTGCAATTCATTTTCACAAAATAAATATCCATTATCAAATTTAATTCCCAAATCGTTCGCCATTGCAACTTTGCTGAGGAAACTTACACACTTGAAATGTTACGAAGATAAATAGAATCAGAAGCCAAACAGATGCGCAATACGACACTCTGAATTCTTAGCAACAACCAATAAAATGGCTAGGCCAAGCCTTCACATCTCACAACGCCTCCATGTTCTGACTCTTAACACCACTCTTCTTTTTAACACAGAACAACTCAAAGTAGACTCTTGACACTTAACCTCATTGTGGTACACTGAACTTAACACAAAAATTCACATGGGCGCTTGTCCTTCTTGACAACCCTTGATGTTGCAGACATAGCTCAGCAAATAGCTCCAGCACTACGCTCCAACTCACAGCACACAACCGAGACCTCCTTTGCACGGCTCACCAATACTAAGCTCACAGCTCTTTACCAACACTCGACCTCACACCTGCTCTACGACCTCATAAGTCATCTCTTTTACTCAAGTTATGGATTCTATAGTCCACTTCTCCTTACAACCTTTGTTGTCTGCTTCTCAAGGTGGCTCCTCCAGGCCACTGCTCCTCTACACAGTGTCACACAATGGCTCAAATGGGCTGGCAAATTGGCACCCTCCTCATACAATGCTTCAAGCCACACTGGCTCCTCACCTAGTGGCACATGCATAAGAGTTCTTTAAGCCACACTAGATCCTTTAGGATCGAACTCTCCACCTCTAGCATGTCGTTCTTCTCTTTTCGACACAAAACGACAATTACGACAATTTTTGTACCAAAGCGACAAATCAATTTAAACAACTTTTTGACAAGGGATTGCAAATGATGAACAAATACACAAAAAAATTCACTAATCCTAATCTAATGGAGGCTGATCTATGTGATGCAAGTAGGCTTTAGTAAAGAGGTATTGTTCATATGCAACAAAACAACTAAACAAAATTGAAAACAAGGTCAAAAACCCCAATTTCTAGAATGGAAAAAGAGTTCAGTCAGTCATCGCACCTGGGCTTCACAGAAACAGGGTTGCATTGCACTTACTACACTTGGGAGGTACAATGTATAATGGGTTGCAGTGAAAGATAGTGTGATGGTCTAGGAGGCGCAACTAAAATGGGTTTTTGCTCAGAAGTGTAGTTGTTTTCCATGAGTTAAGCTGAGTTTTGAGGAACAATAAAGAGAGAAGTATAGAGGAATATCTTGAGAGGTTACTGAGCTACCAAAAGGGCATCTAGATGTGCTTGCAAGTCAAATTTTTGATTCATAAACTAAACCAGAGATTGACTGAAGCAGCATTCATCTACTATGCAATTGCAGAGCAAGAGCAGTTCGAAGGCTACCTGGCTAACTTCAAGCTATGTCTATAGTTTATAAAACAAACAATAACAACAAACAAACATTTTTTCATCCCCAGCGGAGTCAGCAATTTGTTTCTAGGAAAACTAGTGTCTTGTCGAATGACTAGCCCTCTAGGTTTGGCAGCTACCATAGAAACAACAATTTAAAGCAATTCAACGATTTCTTCTATGTGTAACAGATAATAGAAATATGATGGAACTAACCTAGAGCTTTCTCTTAATCCCTTGCTTGATATCTCTCCCCTTTGATAAAGCTTGCAACTCCTCCCCATACTTAACATGCTTGGAGAGTACCTGCACAAGTACAACAACAAATAACCATCAAAGCGTCGTGACCTATTACAACATAAACATTACAAAATCAGATATATAATGAGCAAATAATAGCATTCACAAATGATAACATTCACAATTGCACAATCATATGGAAGAAAACTTGAAGAAATTTATTAATAGAAGGGAGAATTACAACCTAGTTGTCTGATCCAACATCATCCTCCCAGCTTCAATCCCTCTTCACCTCATGAAATAGCAAGATCACACCAATAATACAATTCTCTTTCCTCAATTACAAACTATCAACACTTCCTTGCAATTCACAATATTCCAGCCTCTAGATCTCTTAAATGAGGGATCCATTTATAGATATGTGCAAGGGTGTGAGTCATCCATGGGGTTTCATTAGTGTCATTCCACTTGTTACAATTGGTTCCACTTGGAGATTTCTTAGATGTCTTACTCATCCTTGGGCGAATTAAGAGAGGCAAGTGGCACAGGAGAAGTTTCTAGAATATTCCATGAGCAACCACCTAGCAAACTATATCAGACATTTGTCCATCCTCACCCATCGCACCCTATAGAAGGCCTAATCAGTATGCATCACACCCTGTCAGTGTACCACTCAGTATGCATCGCACTTTGCCAGTGGAGCAGTTATTATGGTTCAATTTAGGCCATTTCTAGATGGTTTCTTAGATGGAACTTTTGGGGAATGATGTAATCAGATGACTATGTTCTTTTAGGGTATGAAACAACTCTTTTAGGGGTTGATGAGCCCTATTTTATTGACATATAAGTTGGGGTTGATGTGTCCAAATATGTCTATAACACTGAGGGTTCGGAAACTAATACATTTTCTTAACATCTTCAGGCTTAAATGTCTCGATCATCCTTCCATTGGCTATAAATAAAGCTTTGTCTGTTATATTAATACTTTCGATTACCCATCTCAATATATCATTATATGGTAAAAATTTAGCATGGGATGCTATTCTATGGAGGAAGGAGCTTGCCAAATCACTGAGCATGTTTTCTGTTTGGTCAGTTGCATAAGTTGTTGCTTCTTCCTCTATCTCTGTTGGATTTTCTGCTTCGAGTAAAGCATATATGCCCTCTCATGAGATTTTATCGAGGCCTTGGCAGGTAGTGTTTGCAATTAACACCAATTTTGCTGGTCCTTCTTCCACTATAATGGGGGCCTTTGCCTTTTGATATTTATTAGTCATCTTGCCTAATTGTGTGATTCAGTCAACTCCGTAAAATGAGAAAGAAGAGCGTAACAGTCGAAAAACTTGAGAAGAGATAATACAAATCACAAACCAAATGTAGTTGAGCGCATTAGATGCATGAGATGTTATATTGTACTTAGCTATAAAAAATGAAATATTTAAATGACTTACCCATAGGTTCTCCTTAATGTTTTACCGTAACTTCCAACGTGAATAGTTGTGTCACAAGTTTTGTAACAGTCCTTTTTAGAATAGGTGTTGTGACTCTACGATTTGCGATCAATGATTGCATTATTTTAATATTTGTGTAATAATCGCGTATCACAAATCGGGAGTTACAAGCGCCACACTCAAAAGGTTTGTAAGCATAGTTGCGATTGCGATGAGTGCTAAGCTGGCATGGGGATACAACGGGTTTCAATCTTGGAAAATCACGTTATTTCCTTATAATCGATTTATCCCTATATCACATGTATTCATAGTATTTATCACTTTTCTTTTATCAAGAGCACGACATGCGATAATTAAATCGTATTGTGATTCTTCAATGCAGTGCGTTGGATGCTTCCCTATGAATCGACGATATGCAATTGCGATTGCTTTATTACATCGCAAGTTTTCAATGGAGTGTTTGGATGTTTCCCTATGAATCAGCGATATGCAATTGCAATAGCCTCATCGCATCACAAGTTTTCAATGCCACTTTAAGTCATTCCATGGGATTAATGATGTGCGAGGCGCTATAGCCACATCACATCGTGTTTTTATAAATGACTTATTTTGATTAAAACTTTGCAATGAGGGCTTTGGTATGACTTAGATCACATCGCAAGCTCTCCAAATGGATGTTCACGGGTTCTAAAGGAATGTGATTTACAATTAGTAGTCCTCAATACTCTAAAATAAATTTTCATATGACTTTTATGGAAAAGTTATTTTATTCAAAAGTTTATTTCTTTTATTTATATTCTAAAGGGGACCCATTTCTTGTTTATCATTTTAAGACTAAGTGTTTAAAAATTGAAATGGGGGGGGGGGGGGGGGGGGTGTTGTATAGCACACAACAATTGGTGATTCGCTGGGAGAATCGGTTATCTCTGAAAAATAATGAAATTTATAAAACTTTCTTAAGTAGAATCAATTGAGGAAAAAGACAACTATCTAAGAATTGGTTAGATAAAAATTTACTCTGAATAAAAATATATGAATTTTACAACTTCTTGTACAAACCCTTATGATAAAATAAAAGCATTTTTTGGTTTCTTCAGGGTTTGATTGGTTGTTAAAGATAAAGTAGGAGTCTCTTCCAACTTAGCTTTTAAATTTACTCTTTTGTCATAGGTAGTGCCTCTGCTGCCAGCAAACATCTATAGTCTTGGCAAGGTTACCTTTTAACCATCAGTCATTCATTGTCCCATACATCTAAGAGTATAACTTTTGAAAGATAAATCCAAAAAGATATGTCTACATGTACTTTTTATTTTTATATTTTTTATTTTTTGGATAAAATCCATTGTCCTAGTTTGGGAGCCAGATGATGATAAGACCATTCACTGGTTGTAAATAAACTGAATAGGCTGGCTCCTAATGAGACCCCTTGTCTTATGATTATAAGTCATAACCCTATTTTGATATGCAGTATTGGTAATATCAGTTTAATTAGTTCCCTAAGATCATGCTAAGCAGGATCGTCATGAGACCTCTTATCTTTTAAATAAGATATGTTTTAGAATTACACTTTGAAAAGTCATAAACCTAGTGGATGGGGTGAATGAATTACTCCTTAAGAGCTTATGGATGACAATTTTAGAGTTGTAGATGCTTAGCTGGAGAAATTTTTATCTTTTTGTAAATAACATTTCTCAACTTTATAAAACTCAAAATGATTTACTATATTTTTAAGGTTTGGAAGATTTCACAATTTTAAGGAGGTTCTCAAAGTTTCATGTTTTATCTAACTTCCAAAATTGTATCATTTCCTTGAAAGGTTATATCTTTTGAAATCAAGTATTCACAATATTCTTTCAAAGAGATTTTCAATAGTGAAAAGCCAATGGGAGACTATTTACAACATTATTTCCTCAAATAAACTAGCTTGCATAAAGAATATGTACAGGGAAGAAGGGGTTACCTCCTTAGGAAGAGAATTTCTTTAAGATAAGCCCATTCATGGGAAGAGAACCTCTCTTTCCTGATAAGTCTTGTAGTATAAACATTGATGAGCCTGTATTTTCAATGATCTGAAATGGTCCAAGCCACATTTTCTGAAATTTGGTATGCTTACCTTTGTCTCCATGTGCTTTGTCACATTTCAGAACAAGGTCACTGATCTGTAATGATTTTGAGCCAAAAGAACTTGCATCAAAAGAAGATTTAATAATTTGTTGATTTTTAGCATGAGTAATTTTGACCTTTTCTCTTTCCTCATCCAATTTAAGGATTCTATCAAACCTCAATTGAATGGAGGAAGAAGGGATTTCTTCAATAAATTGTACTAGGGCTAGAGATGAGAGTGCTAAATTTGGCGGTATTACAACGTTTTTCCCATACACCAAGTTAGAAGGCGAAGTACCTATTAAGGTCTTCTGAGGTATGTGATCTGCCCATAATGCAAATATTAAAGATTTATGCCAATTCTTTTGATTTTGATCAACAGTTCTTTTAATAATCTTAATGAGATTCTTGTTAATTGACTCTGCGAAGCCATTTCCTTGAGGATAGTAATTTGCAAAGTATTTTAACTTACAACCTCTCTTAAGAGGAATTTCAACTATACTATTCCCAGGAAAATAATATGCATTATAAAAAATAAGTGCGTTAGGTAAACCAAACCCTGTAATGATGAACTGATCAATAAATTCAATAATCGCATCAGAATTGGCTACCTTTAGTGGAATTGCTTCTACCCACTTTTTGAAGCAGTTTGTGGCCGTGAGTATGTATTTGTGTTGCTTGGAAGAATGTGGAACAATCTCTCCTATAATATCGAGCCCCCACTGTTCAAATGGTTGCTCTATATTTACTAGTAGAGGAAAGGTTGGTTTTCTTTGTCTTCCACTAGCAATTTCACATACCTTGCATTTCCTTACATAGTCATGGGCATATTTAAACAAATTCAGCCAATAATATCCAACATGTAGTATTTTGTGAGCTGTAGTATCTCCTCCAAAATTTCCACCTGTTGGGCCATCATGCAGCTCCTGCAAAACCATTTGTGCTTCGGTTTTTTCAAGGCACCTTAAAAAAAATTGAATCATAGTTTCTCTTGAATAATACATTATCAATGATTTCAAAGTGTTTGGCTTGGCTTTTAATATTAAGCCACGTTTGTTTTTGTAACTAAATTTAGGGGGAGCATATCCATTTTTCAAGCAAAAGAGCAAATCAACATATTGAGATTCAGAATCAATGATACTTATCTAATTTACTTGTGCAATATTGTTTGAATCTTCATGGTCTGAAATATTGAAAGCTCCTACCAATAACCTGCAAAAACCTTGCCCTCTAAAAAATTTTGCTAGTTTGATATCAATATCATACTCTTGTAAAGTTGTTACCAAGTTAGCTCTCTTCTCTCCTACTTCCCTTTGAACTAGCAACTGCTTCACTACAGAGAATGGGACTATTACTTTTGTGTGTGTTTTCAGGAGAAATGGTCTAAAGTGTTTAATAGATTTAAATACAGTGAAAACTTGTTTTTCAACTTTAGAATAGTTGACCTCAGCACCTTACAAATTAGCACTAAAGAAGGATATGGGTTCTCCTACTTGCTGGTCATTGATCTATGTTAAAACAACAACGTAAGATGTTTCGGTGGCCAAAGTATACAAAATAAAATGACTAGAACAATTCAGAGTATTCAATACAAGAGCATTAATGATTGCTTGTTTGATCGATTCAAAAGCCTCTTTTTTGCTATGTCCCCAATTGAAAACTAAATTTCTCTTAATCATAGATTGCAAGGGTAAAGCTATATGAGAAAAATCAGGAGCAAATATTTTCACAAAAATTATCTGTCCCAAAAATGATTGCATAGATTTCTTATTGTGTGGCAAAGGAATATCAGAAATCTCTTTTATCCTATCCAGATCAATATATATGTCATATTTGGATACAATAAACCCTAACAACTTACGTTTCTTAAGAGCAAAGAATGGTTTCTTTGGATTGAAAGAAATCCCATATCTTTTGCAACGTTCAAAGATTTGCCTTAAATCATGCAGATGGTTGCTCCTTTTCTTAGAATAGATAGTTATCTCATCTAAGTAAACAACGACTATCCTATTGATCAAACCTTTGAAGGCTATATCCATGGCTCTTTGGAAAGTAGCTCCAACATTTATCAAACCAAAAGGCATTTTTTGAAAAGCATATGTTCCCCATTTAGTCTGGAATGTAGTCTTTAATCTATCATTTGGATGTGCTAGTATATGATTGTATCCTGAAAAACCATCAAGAAAAGACATTAACTCTGAGCTAGCTATTGATTGAAGTATCTGTTCCATGGTTGGCAATGGGAAATTTTCTTTCTGACATGCTTTATTGAGATTTCTGAAATCTATGCAAATCCTAATATCACCATTCTTTTTCCTTACAGGTACCAAATTTGAAACCCGTTTAGAATGTATAACAAGAAAGATTATTTTAGCTTTAAGGAGTTTATTCAACTCTTCTTTGATTTGACTTTCATGATTCAGGTGAATTTTCCTTAGCTTCTGTTGTATGGGATTTTCATAAAAAATCATTGGAATTATGTGTTGAATGATAGAGGCATCATAATTTTTTCAGGTCTTTGTAATTCCAAGTGAAAACTTTTTTGTATTTGTTTAATAATTTGATGAAATGAAATCTTTTCTCTGATGAAAGTCCAAGTCCTAGATTGACATTCTGGGGTTTGGCCTAAGTACCAAGATTTACTAATTCAAACGTTAATGTAGAACTTTGAAGTTTTTCATTAGTTACCTTTTTTAATCCATCCTTAATACTATAAATATCTTTGAGCTTGACCACATATTTAGGAATATGATTTTCATTGAGTCTTTATTTTAATTGAAGATCATGATCACTTTCATTGATAATCTAATCGCCATAAGATCTTTCAGAAGTCAAGAAATTTAAGATGTCTTCGTCATGATTAAATACATGCCAATTGGTGACATTATTTGGGATATATGGCCAAAAAATTAATTCAATTGAAAATCTCTCTAGACCATAATCCTTGGATGGAAGGAGTTTAGAAGCAACATTAGCCAAAAGATCTATTGTGCAGTCTATGATCTAGGAATAAGAGAAATGTCAAATGCCAGAAAATGAGTTATGAGATCTTGAACAAGTGATTGATAATGTTTGATATGACCAGAGTGTTGGAAATAATACTGAGAGGGGGGGTGAATTAGTATTATCAGATCAATAATTTAATTGTCAAAACTGATTTGTATACGCTACTTTAGTTTAGTGAACTACCATGTATACGCAACTGTACATAATGCAACTAGTGTATATGCAGAGATATTTTGATTTACCCAAATTATCATGCATTGAACTTTAACCATTATATCAGTAGTTCAGTAAAAACGGAATAAAGCATCACACATAAGCAACACACATGAACACCAAGATATAATGTGGAAACCCAATGTGGGTGAGAACCACCTGCTGCAATCGTCTGTCTTCTTTTAATAATAAGAAAATTCTATTTACAATTTTTGTACTGGTGTAGTCTTATAATAGTACATAGGCTTCTACCTACAGAAGGATACAACCTTCTCTCATTCTCCAGTTTCTGCTAAAGGGAGATACAACCCCCCTAGCTCTTGTATTAGCTGATATGTTTACTAGTACATAGGTGCCAGCCTACAAAAGGGTACCACCTTCTCTTTTCTTCCAGGGACCACATTTCATAAATTTTCAGACTGGATCCATCAACAACATCATTCAATCATCAAATATATTTGTATAAACCAATCTCATTTTGAACCGACCACAACCAAATCAATCAATCACTCCATCAATTTGATCATTTAGAATGGTGTCACCAAAATATATTAACCAAAACCCAAGCCAGAATCCAGAACACTCCAACAGAAAACAGAAGAAAATAAAACATATTTTATAAAGTATATGCTACTTCCATATGTCAAACCTGTGTGCATATGCACTTTCCTCAAAGATAACTAGCGTACAAAACTGCAAATAAAATTTATCATGTATACGCTGCTTTGATATGAAGAACCACTGTGTATATGCTCCTTTTCTAAAGTGAACCTGTGTATAGATCTGTAAATGATGATTTAAACATTACAACTATTCAAAACTTTAGTCATACCCAGATCATCATACTTACAGACTACAACATGCACCAGTTATTCAGATACATGATCAAACCACATAAAGATAATTCACTTCAAGCCTTGAGATCCTGATACATCATCAGATCTTATCCTTCATCAAACACTAAGGTTAATCCTTGGTTCAGATAAAGCACAACACCATAAGACAATAACCTACATATTAGATCTCACACTTCATTGGATATTCGGTACTTGCACACCTTGGCCTAATGATCTTCTCCTCCTTTTATATTTTAGGCCTTTCTCAATACCATAGACCAAAACCACTTAGGACCAAATACCTAGGGTCAATACCTCGGACCAGATACCTTGGACCAATACCATGCGTCAAAATACCATGGACCAGATAATTCGGGCCAAAAATTTTGTTTTCTAGGGTATATGCCCTTTTCCTTCTGTGAAAGTGTGTGTGTACGTATACGCGACTTGTATACAATGAACCTGCATGTATACGTGGCTTGGCTAATGGTGAACCTATGTATACCTCTCTTTCTTCATTCTGTGAAGACTAATATGTCATTCTTTGTTATTTACCTGTTATACTGTGATCTTTCATCTAAGTGATTTTCCTTCTGAACTGATTCCTTGAAGTTGCCTTGCATTTCATCACATCTGTAAACAATAATATCATGCATTCTATCACATCTGATATCTCGTCTGTAAATTCATCTAGTTACCATATACAAGTGAGTTTTTCTACTACAAGTGAGTTTCCATCAATTACAACACATATATCATAATGCCAATAATCTCCCACTTTGGACTTGATGGCAACAACCACACCAAGCCACTCTCCCCCTTTGATATCAAGGGAAAATGGTCATGCTCCCCTTGAGTGTATACTGAATTCTATGATATGTTGAAGTGTGCTGATTGAGCTCCCATGATCAAGTCCATGCTCCTCCTCAGCATAATCAAAGTCTGCAAAGAAATGTTCTAAAACAAGAACATGACTCTATACATACATCACAAATAACCTTCCTATCACCAATGACTCATACATACATCGATCTCCCAACCAAGAGGGGATATACCAAAGTTGACTCATCCACCCAACCAAGTGGGGATATATCAATTGTTTATACATGTCAAAAACAAGAAGCATTACATCATCCATCCCATGCATAGTGGGGTTACAAATTAGGTCTTTTCATGGCCGATACATTAAAAGATATACATAACATATATAATAGAGACCAAATATCTTAAAAAAGACCATGATAGTCATCAAAAACTATCATATGGTCTGCACCATCAACAACATCTTTCAATAGCATCCAGAGTAGCAACCTGTTATTTCCATCATTAGTTCCCAAAATATCAACAACCATGTTCTCCCCCTGAACCTGTTCCACCTATTCACTGTCAGATTTGATCATTGCATATGTCAGTAAGAGATATCAAAGAATCATCATCAATCAGATGTACATCAAGCTATCAACAACTTTATGAGGACCAATATATTTCCATATGTTATCAATAGAGTGAAAACATCATCAAGCAGAGAAGATAATTGACAGAACCATAGTAGACCCTTTTTTCCTAAGTTTGGGCCACCGCTTTTCTTTAAACCAACATATATGTGACTGTTCCCACAGAAACCCATGTATGTATGCAACTACACTTTATTGAACTCACGTATAACCACCTTTCTCTAGAAAAATAGGATTTAACTGCAGGATGATGCAACAGCTACTCCCAACTTTTGTCTGAGATATTAAAATGTCTCTCTAGGCAGTGGTCTAGTGAATATATTAGCAACCTATTCTTTGGAGGGAACATATTCCATTTTGACATTTTTTTCAAGCACTTGTTCACGTGGGAAATGATATTTGATGGGTATGCACTTGGTCTTGGAGTGCATGACTATATTCTTTTAAATATTGATGGCACTTGTATTATCACATAGGATGGAGATGGGTGGAGTACATGTGATCTGAATATCTTGCAAGGTTTGCATGATCCAAAGTAGTTGTGTTCAACAAGATGTAGCAGCCATGTATTTTGCTTCAGCTGTCGATAATGCAATTGAACTTGGTTTCTTGCTGAATAAAGACACTAACCTGGACCCCATATAGAATGCACCATCACTAGTGCTTTTTCTATCATCAACACTTCCTGCCCAATCTGCATCTGTATATGCATGAAGTGTAAGATATGTATCTCTAGGATACCATAAACCAAATTTTTGTGTTCCTTGAAGATATTTGAAAATCCTTTTGACTACCTAATGGTGTGATTTCTTTGTATTTTCTTGGAATCTTCCTATGATTCCCACTACATGCATGATGTCGGGTCAGGTACCTATTAGATAAAGCAGACCTCTAATCATGGATCTGTAAGTTGGTTGATGTACTATTTCTAATTCATCATTTGAGCTAAGAATACATCCTATTACCATTGGGGTCCATAGTAGTTAGAATCTTCCATGTCGTACTTTTTCAAGATCTGTTTGAGATATTTAGCTTGTGAGAGAAAAATACCATCTTTATTTTGTTAAACTTGTAGACCAAGAAAATAGGTAAGCTCACCAAGCAAGGACATTTCAAATTCTTGTTGCATTACTGAAGCAAAATTCTTAGTCATGGATTCTTCATTTCTACCAAAAATGATATTATCAACATACACAATAATTATTAGTGATTTTCTAGTATCCATCTTTGTATATAGATTTCTATCTACTAACCCCTTTGAAAAACCCTATTGGTGGAGATATTTGTCAAGACGGTAATACATGCCCTTAGATTCTGTTTTAGACCATAGAGAGCTTTTATGAGTTTTCATACAATTTTTGCATCATTTCTAAGAATGAATCCTTCTGGTTGTTCAATATAGACTTCTTCTTCTAAGTCTCCATTAAGAAAGGCAGATTTTACATCCATTTGGTATACTTCGAATTTTTGAAAACTAGAAAGAGCAAGAAACATTCTTATGGCTTCAAGTCTAGCAACAGGTGAAAATGTTTCTTAAAAATCTATACCTTCTTGTTGAGCACATCCTTTACAAACAAGTCTGGCCTTGTTTCTAATAACTTCTCCATTTTTGTTCAGCTTGTTTTTGAATATCCATTTAGTTCCTATGATATTCTTATCATGAGGTCTAGGAATTAATTCCCAAGTATTATTCTTTTCAATTTTCTCAAGTTCTTCATTCATGGCCTTGACCCAACATTCATCTCTGCATGTTTTATTTACATTTTGAGGTTTAGTGGAAGATAGTAATGCTAGATAGCCTTAAGCTTCGGCAACGCTTCTTCTAGTCTGCACACCTACCCCATTTTCTCCTAAAATTTGAGTTTTTGGATGACTTTTTTTTAACATACCTGGACGGAGTATTTTCTTCTATCGTTATCTCTTCTGTTGGTGCTTCATTGGTTTCTTCTTCAAAATCAGTGTGATTTGATGTGGGGAAACGATCCTCATCTTCTTCATTGTCATAATCTTCTGTTTGTATCTGTTTTGGATTTTTGCATGCTTCATCAAGCACAACATCAATACTTTCAATAATTTTCCCAAGTATTTTATTGTAACATTTATATCCTTTACTTCGGGAAGAGTATCCAAGAAGAATACCTTCATCTGCTCTAATTTTAAACTTACCATGTTTTTCATCAGTCCTTTTGATGTAACGTTTGCTGCCAAAAACATTGAAGTATTTAACAATAAGAGTCTTACCATACCAAAGTTCATGTGGAGTTTGAGTGCTATTTACCCAAATATTTGCTTGGTTGAGAATAGTGATGGCAGTGAATTCAACTTCATCCCAGAAGGTTGCCTGAGTTCCAAATTCATCTAGAATAACATGAGCCATTTGTTGAACAGTTATGTTCATCCTTTCTACACTCCATTATATTGAGGATCCCTTGTGGTGGAGAACTACCTTTTTATTCCATGTTGTTCACAAAATTCAAAGAATTCATTCGAGATAAATTCCCCTCCTCGATCTATCTGAGGCATTTGATTTTGCGATATGATTCATTTTCAACCAAAGCTTTGAAGGCTTTGAACTTTTCAAATGCTTCATCTTTATTCTTTAGAAGACTTATCCAACACATTCTGGAAAAATCATCAATGAACAATACAAAGTATTCTTCTCCACGAGGTGACTTTTTCCTTGATGGTCCACATAAATCAGTATGAACAAGTTGAAGAGGCTTACTAGCTGATCCTTCCTTTTTGATGAAGTGAGATATCATTTGCTTACCGAATTGACATGATTTGCATATATTATTTTAAGGAATGTTGATATCTGGAAGATCACGAAAAGCCTGGAATCTACATGCTTTTCTTATTTGAGAAAAGATTAGATGTCCCAATCTTTTGTGCCATAGCCATTTTTCATCATTTTTTCTTAGATAGCACTGTTGTTGTCCTCCCTTGAGTATGTATAGGTTGTTTGGAGTTCCTTTCCCTTCGATCATGTTTTCTCCTGTATCATGCTCACAAACAACACATCCATTTGATCAAAACACTACTTCATTTCCTTGATCACACATTTGACTCACACTCAACACGTTATGCTTTAAGCCATCAACATACATAACATTCTGAGCTTTAACTTTTTCTTTCAAGAAAACAGAGCCTTTACCTTTTATAACAACAGGAGTGTCACTTCCAAATGAGACACTCTTTTCCTTTTCTAAGGAATTATATGAGTGTAGTTTTTCTTTGTCTCTTGTCATGTGTTTTGAGCATCCGCTATCGATGTACCACTGGTTTTCTTGTCCTTCTGCATACAAGGCTATACCACATCTTTCTATTTGTGGTTCTTTATTTCTCCATATTTTGGGATTTAATGAAGTTTGCTCCTTTTGAGCTATTTGCCGAAATTAACTCCTACATTTTAAATTCTTCATGGCCAAAGTTGTTACAGATTGAGCATTCTATTTCATTTTCAAGAAGAGAAAAGTTATTATAGGAACTTTTTTTGATCCCTGTCACATTCCTTTGATTGCATGCTTCTCTAGTCATGATAGTTTTGTAAGAGACACATTGAGAAGCTTTGTGTCCAAAATGATGACATGAGAAACATTGACCATTAAAGAAGTTCCTGCGATTGACATGTTGATTGTAGTTTCTATTGATATTTATCTTTGAAGCAAACTACGTATGATTTACCTGAGGTTGATTGTGGCTTCTATTCATCCTTGAAGTAAATTGAGCCTGATTCACTTCGTGATTTTCTTTTTTCCTTTGTTGATGATTGTCAAACTGTTCACTGCTTTTTTTGCATGAAGATAACTTTTAGTGGAGGTTTACAGCTTCTATGATTGAGATGTTTCTTCAGTATATCCAAGACCCATCTTTATTAGAGGAGAGCACTACACTTTGATAATTTCATTTAAGATTTCTGATCCTTTAGCAAATCTAAGATTGACAGATTTTGTTTTCTCAAGATCCTTTCTTAGACACACAATTTCACATTCTAGCTTTTCATTGTGTTTTTCTCTTTTAGCAAGTTGGTATGTCAAGGTATCCATAATCATATTCTTTTCTTCTAAACGTATTTTGAGTTTATAGATTTCTTCATAGAGGTCATCTTCATCTAAAGCATCCAAGAAATCATCATCTTCATAAGCCATCATAACTCTATAGTCATTACTATTTTCATCTTCATCACTATTTGATAAACCATCTCTATCTTCATGAGTATAGTAGCTCTTTTTACTTACACTTTG
>APFE031381623.1:19016-55153 GCA_000404065.3 Pinus taeda | reverse complement strand
CACTTTTGGAATTTGTTTAATGTATGGTTTTGTTGTTCACTTTCAGGGGTTAGATTTATATATGTATTTTAGTGTTTTTGGATCTGTTTTTTTGTGCTTCTATGATTTTATGAGGGTCTATCTTTAGAAGTTGTTTTAAGGCATGTGATATATGACAAAGTTCTTCTGATTTTGTAAGTTTTGACTTTTGGAATTTGTTTAATGTATGCTTTTGTTGTTCATTATTCAGGGGTTAGATTTATATCTGCCTTTTAGTGCTTTTGGATATATATTTTTTATGTGCTTCTATGATTTTATAAGGGTTGATCTTTAGAAGTTGTTTTAAGGCATGTGATATATGATAGAGTTCTGCATTCCTTCTCTAATGACATAGGTAGATATTTTATATATGGAACGATGAAACTCAACTGTGCATTAATGCATTTCAAATCCAGTTCAACAACGGGTGAAATAAATTTGAACCTTGCATCTTTATCTTACTCAATAAAATCAATGGCTTTACAAATTTTACAAATTTACCATGGAGGTGATTGCAACATTATATTACATTATTAATATACATTTGTGTTTTTATCGTACAATGTACATCCTTTTGTCTTATGCTATTTGAAAACTTTGCATTAATTTGATAAGGTAGATATTTCTTAAATATATTTTAATATCTCTTACACTTCAAATTAACATTTAGAGCAAATATTCTAATATTTGTTAACTTTGAATTGTACATCAAAAATTTAGGAGTGGTAGACATATGAGGTTATTAAAATTTGTTGTTAATATTGTATTATTTTTTATTTATTAAAAATTAAGTTCTTATTGGGGTGGTAGGTGTGGGAACCTCAACTTTTTTTTAAGTGATGAAAATTTCCTCTTGTTTCTAAATTTAGAATCTGATTGTGATTGATGACTCCAAAACATCATCAAACACATGATATTGAACATTATTTCTATGGATTTCCATTTGGAATTGGTGATAAAGTGGATTAAAAGTAATGCAAATTCTCTCTAAAGTTCAATATTACCATGTGACGAGGAAAACAATATTTTCGTCAGTTTGTATGTAAATAAAGTCTCTTTAATAAAAGAGGGGGACATCGTGAAAGAATGCAAAGATTACTCTCCACCTATACCTTAATTTGACACAAACAAGGAACTTTATGCATTTAATTTGGTTAATTTCTTGTTGGAAGGAAATCCCGCCTCTTAGTTTGTATCATGTGAATTGATGCCTCCGTTTCGTTCACATGCTTCTTTACCTCTCTTCTAATGCTTTTGAACCCGTGATTTATAATTCCCTTAACCACTATGCGATCAAAGCTCTTTGGTCTGGTTCTTTGAGCAACATCTTTGAAATCCCAGCTCAAGGATTGGTTCGATGTTTTTTGGTCTTTGGATTTGGGTAGTGGTATCAATTGCTCCACTTTATTTCTTAGGTATGTCAACTTCCTTAACCTCTATCCTTAATCAAGGTCTAAACATTTTTGGTTTATTACTTTGTCTCGGTTTGATTGAGCGAGCAACTATTTCTTTCAATGGTGATTCATCATTTCTTTCAGTGGTTTGTCAGTTTGATATTGGAGATGGTTTTCAGTTAACCCCTCTTTGAGTTTAGATTGGCAAGATTGAGGTGAATTTTTATGGTTTTGGTTTGAATTTTATTAGAGCTTTGGCTGGTTATCTAGTTCCTATCTCTTGTTTGGTTGTATTGAAGGCTTGCATTTAGACCTTTTGTTGCACTCTTAGATTCCCCTATTCATTCTCATTCCAAATGTTGCACATGGGAATAATTTGGATTCATATTTGCTATAATTTGGGATGATTCATGCTCTTATTACTTTGACAAGGATCGATGGTGAAGAATATAATGACATTACTATTTGGCTTTTTAACCTTTTTTTTGCTCTATTCAGATGGATTATAGGGAACTCTAAGAGAATATTCAAGGTAACCATAGGGAACTCTAAGAGGCATGAGGAAGAAATTCAAGGTAACCAAAACTTGATTCTTATGGCCAATGAGAAAATTTGTGAACATGATAGTAAATTCACCTCCCAAATTGCCTTAATAATAGGAACCTTAGGGCAACAAAAACATTATTTGTGGCAGAGATAGATTGTAATATGGTTATAAATATGGTGGTCAACCTGCTAAAGGTGAGTGATCAACGACTTCTAGCAAAGTGAAATGAGTTAACTCAATCTGTGAAAAGTTAATGGAATAAGATTTTGTTCAACTCCTAGGAATCTTGAATTGGTCAAGCATGCCTCGGTCTCAACGAAGGAAACAATAGATGAAATTGCTAGTCGAAATTCCTTTTATTAAATCTATGTGTATGTTGATTTATTTTTGCACTCTTGTATTTTTCCCATCCCCAAATTTTGATGGACTTAGTCAAATTTCAAGTGAAATGTGTGGAAATGGTTCACTACTCCATGCTCAACACATCTTCGCACACTTTTGCAACCACACTATGCTAAGTATAGGGAACTCTATTCAAGGTAAGTATAGGTAACAAAAACATTATTTGTGGCAGAGGTAGATTGTAATATGGTTATAAATATGATGGTCAACCTGCTAAAGGTGAGTGATCAACGACTTCTAGCAAAGTGAAATAAGTTAACTCAATATGTGAAAAGTTAATGGAATAAGATTTTGTTCAACTCCTAGGAATCTTGAATTGGTCAAGCAAGCCTCAGACTCAACGAAGGAAACAATAGATGAAATTGCTAGTTGAAATTCTTTTTATTAAATCTATGTGTATGTTGATTTATTTTTGCACTCTTGTATTTTTCCCATCCCCAAATTTTGTTGGACTTAGTAAAATTTCAAGTGAAATGTGTGGAAATGGTTCACTACTCCACACTCAACACATCTTTGCACACTTTTGCAACCACACTATGTTAACTATAGGGAACTCTAAGAGGCATGAGGAAGAAATTCAAGGTAACCAAAACTTGATTCTTATGGCCATTGAGAAAATTTGTGAACATGATAGTAAATTCACCTCCCAAATTCCCTTAATAATAGGAACCCTAGGGCAACAAAAACATTATTTGTGGCAGAGGTAGATTGTAATATGGTTATAAATATGGTGGCAACCTGCTAAGGGTGAGTGATCGATGACTTCTAACAAAGTGAAATAAGTTAATCTGTGAAAAGTTAATGAAATAAGATTTTGTTCAACTCCTAGGAATCTTGAATTGGTCAAGCAAGCCTAAGACTCAACGGAGGAAACAATAGATGAAATTGCTAGTCGAAATTCCTTTTATTAAATCTATGTGTATGTTGATTTATTTTTGCACTCTTGTATTTTTCCCATCCCCAAATTTTGCTGGACTTAGTCAAATTTCAAGTGAAATGCGTGGAAATTGTTCACTACTCCACGCTCAACACATCTTTGCACACTTTTGCAACCACACTATGGTTTTCACAGTTTCAATACTGAAGTGCGAGACGATTTATAAACCAATTTTCCATACTTATAGATTCTTACACATCATTCTATTAAATAGATAGTCCTTTTGCACATCGATTATTCTTGCACATTCAATCCCCTGCATGAGCAATTTTCTGCACAACATGCCATAAACTTACCTTTTCACTTGCATTCCACGCTTAATGAAAAATCAATCATTTACTCCTTTTGAGGCTAATTGAAAGCTCATTTATGGAATTTCGATGCTTGAGGTGGGAAAAAGTCCTTGATATTGTGTTACATAAATCATATATGCGTGCACCTTGATATCATGTTATGTGAATTATTCACATTACATTCTACCCTTGAACTATGGGAGTTACTTAACTGATCACCTTGATATTGTGTTACATGAATTATTTTCCATACCATCTCTTTAAGATTGTAGTAAGTTATTAACTTCCATTATCACTCTTGCATGGTCCGATGAAGGTGGTAAGTGAAAATGTGATATTCTATTAAATACTATCGTAACTCGAGGATTTGACAGTTGATAATCCCATTAACAGATCATTTATCCATCACACTTCTCTAAATACATTAAACAAAGGAGTAGTACGACAACAAAAAGAAGGAATGAGTTAATTTGTGGAGACATAACCAACTTATTAGCTACACAAGACAAAAGTTTCTACTGGCCTATTGCATACTAATGGTACTTAAACTTGGCTCCAAAAGAAAGACAAATAAATATAATCTTAAATACATGTTTGGTGAAAGCTGCATGTGTTTCAAAAGTCTCTAGTTTCAAAGAGATAGTGCATTGGTGTGCAAACAATTTGACTTGAAAACTAGAACTATCAACCTAAGTTCGAAGAAGAATCCAATGCTTCTCACTGCAAAAGCTTTTAGAAGAAGTCTAAGGCTGCTCGAGCCTAATAAACAACTCAGACTTGTCGAAGTTGATTCTCTCTTGCACTCACAAGGTGACAAAATCAATATTCTTCAATAATTTATGCTATCCTTTGCACTTGTTCTGTTCGATCTTTCTCCATAAACATCACTATTTTTGTTGAGCAATATAGATATTTTTCCTAGTTATTTGGCTGAGTTATGGGACGTGAGTCGATTTTAATGGTTCCCAAATCAATATTGTAGGTTACTTCTCTTTCAAAAGACACACCATGTTTGATTGGGGGGAAATATTTTTTAATGAGATTTTGTATCAATTGGTCAACTTCCAAAAAACGCCTACTTGGTGATGGCAATAACTTCATGCAACATATTTTACTGATTACCATCCAAGAATAACATGAACCCATATACATAACTAGCTTAGTTCTGGTTTTCTATCTTGTGAAAGCACAAAGGTACATTTCATTTTTATCAAGTCCATGATTATTTCATCTGTGACTTCAACGATATGCTAATAGGGCAAGAGCCCAAAATATTTTTTTATGAAACATTGAAGTTCTTGATAGGAAAAGAATTATACGAGTGAGGGGATTAATACTCGTTAGGATACATGGATATCAAGGCAAATCCCTACTACTCCCTAAGTTTGTTCTTGATAAATACTTTGATGCTGAAGTATACAGAGAATACTACTCTTGGATGATTCTATTTGATAGAAAAATGAAAAGGCAATTTATTAGACTCTTTTATTGTAGGAGAGATTATAGTAAGAAATTATACCCATTTTGTAGAATTTGTTGAATTATTGAATCTTTTAATTTAACTAAAGCTGAATTGCTCTGAGGATTCAACCCATAAGGCACCTTTTCTAGTCACTTAGCATCCACAAGATGCTAGTTTATTCACAAGGAGCTTAGAAAGAAATGGAGAGAATCAAGTTTGCACTTCTAAAACACCTATTTCGACCCACAATGTTACGACAAAAGCAAGTACAAATACCAGAGGAAGAATGAAGCAAAGAGGGAAAAGACCCTAAAGCTCTCACCCCACTCAAGCACCACAAATGGGTCGAAGTTTCTCTTTTGTTTACAGGAGAAAAGAAACAATTTCTATAAGAGGAGACACTAATGACCAACACTTTGGATGATGGAGAAGAACTATACCCTCTTGATTCCCTTGAAAAATCACATGTGGTTTCATCATCCAAAGGTAAAAGCTCAAGTGAAAAAAGGTCACAAAATGCAGGACTCATGTACATGGAAGTAGATAACATTGCAATTTAGGAATGGGTAGTGACATGAATGGTTGAAACCTAGAAACTTTGAAGAATTGGCTGCTGAAGAGCTTATCTTATTTGAAGATCAATATTTAACCATGCAAGATACCTATTATGATAAATCTACAAAGAAGTTGCAGTTTGAGAAAATGCAAATAAGAAAGAAGAAGGTAGCAATTCAAATGAAGAGCGAAATAGATGTCTCAGGAGTTGGACCTTCTAGACCCATGAAATTTTGTCAACTATAGGTGACACTCTTGCCCATTTAGTAACAAAGCAAGACTCTGAGAATTTCGATTTGAAGAAAATGATACATGACTTGGAAGAAGCTCCTAGTTTTACACCCCTGTTCATGACTTCATTGTCTATTCAGGCACGTAAAGTAGTAGCTACACTTGGCACATCCAAGTAGATTAGAAAGATAACACAATTGTTAACAGAAATTAAAATTGAAACCGCTATGAACATTAACAAGCGTCTTGAAATTATAGAATCATGGGAAATTTCTCTCTATTTGAGAATTTTATCTCAGATAATAAAATCATTTTCTAAATATTTACAAAGTGACCTTGAGAATGATCAACGATTTGATGAAAATGATTTGAATACATTTATAAATAAACTCATCTCTTTAAATGAAATACAAAAAATTGGCAAGGGTTACCTACTCCAAACAGGATTAAGCAAATCAAGTAGTTGGTTTGCTAGAATTAAGATGCTTGATCCAGGTGGATCTCTAGACACAGTGGCATGGAAAAAGCTCAAAATTCAGAGTGGTGGAAAGGCGATGAACTTGAAATCAGATCAAAGTGCTCGTCACCCTGATTCCAACGGTGTGAACGACACTCCAATCCGAGTCCGGATGAAGGAGATAGAGGCAGTCAAAGTTGGGTTGACTTTTGATCACTGCAGGATTAATGAAGGCGCAATTTGGACTTTTTCCGGCGGACGGAATCCGGCCAACTCCTGCTAGATTCTGGGAAAAATTGTTGCCTCGTTAAAAAGACTCCTTTGGTCCAAAACCAAATTTTCAAAAATGCGCAAGTTGTTTTATTTAAACAAAAAAAATATTAAAAAATGGCGATGGCGGGCCACCAACCCCGCCACCCCAACCAAACACATAACAATGGAGGGGCGGGCCACGACCTTGGGCCCCTCCTCCGCCCATGGAACAGTTACAACACAATCAAAACAGGGGTGGGCGGCCATGACCCCGCCACCCCACAACCGTCCCATGGAACGAGGCTCACAACAAGCTTCATAAATGGGTGGGCCAGCGCTTGGGGCACAGACCCAACCCAAAACACACCCATGTTAACAAACAAACCAACGACCCATTACAAGTTACGAATATGGAGCATGGAGGTACAGTGGGCAGGCCGCCTAAGGCAGGCCCGACCCAACTAAACATTTATTTTAAAAAAAAAATGTTTATAATGTAAAAAAAAGGAGCCGAGGTTTGATCGCCCGACCTCCTCCCTATTAATCAGATCCCCAACCAACTGCCCTACAATGATTTCCTTAAAGAATCCATCGATTATTTTATACTTAAACGTAATTTGTCAATGTGCCCAGGTAGAGGAGGTAGTGCACACAGTTCGAGGGATAATTTTGCCGGAGGGCTGAATTTTCACTTTGTCAGAATTTGACAAATTTTATATGGTTTCAGCACTTCTCGACACCACGAATGCAATGGCGCTGTCCATTTCTCCATCATAGTTCTGCATTTTTCAACCATTTTTCAATATGGAGGTATAAAACTCCTTTTTGTAACTGATGCTTGTACTCTTATTTCTCATGCCACTTAATGAATGAAGGCCTCCCCATTGATCGAGCAGGGCCCAAAGACGTAGTCCAAGTTGGACGAACTCCGTTATCAAGTCTTGCTGTCTTCTTTCATGCTTTATGTGTTTCTCCTCTTTTCTCATGTGCACATTAAGTTTTCCATGTTAACCTACAATTTATGCATGTAATTCTTTAACACATCTATAAGCAAAAGATTTTGGATCAATGCTTGAGGACGCTCTTGTTGAGTGTTCAATCATTGATAGCCATAGAAGCAACAATTTCTCCAAAGCAATTAAGATTGTTGATGATCTCAAAAGCCCTCGAACGTTTGGATATTCCATGATGGTACTTGAAGATGTTTTGGATGTTATCATAATATCATTGGGGGTTGACTTAAAAAATATTGCTGATTTTCCAAAAGTCTAGATTAAGAAATGGCTGGTCACGTTTGCTAATGAAAACTACTAATTGGGAAATATTGTGCAATTGTAGTCGGATGCGAAAGACACAAAAGATGAGTTATTTCCTTTGAGAGTGAAGTAGGACATAATTGTTCCACCCATGAAGAACTGAATTAATGAATGACTTAGGAAGTTCTTGAATGAAATAGTTAACCCACAATAACTACTTCAACAATTAAGATAACAAACAATCAAGGAGCCAACCAAATAAATTTCTTCTACAACAACTGCACAGAGATAGAGCACTCATTTCACTTTTTGATCCTTCTGCAGTTTTGTGAGTGTTTATTTTTCTTTCAAGCAATTCCTTGTTCTTTTCCCAATATTCGATCATATGAATTTATTGAATAGTTGTATGTTTTTTAAAGCCCCCTTATCATGTTTTGTCTCTTTCTTGCAGGTACCTTTATCATTTCTATTTTATTTACAAGAGACCCACCCTAGTCCCTTAGGGACAAACACATTTTATTTCAAGGAACAAGATTTTGTGACTGTGCTTTAGGAACTTTACTTTTTTATGAAATTTTGAGTTTGTAAATTATTCTTTTGATTCTTGTAGAGTTCAAAAATGTATGTCATTTGTTGTTCTGAAGCTTTAATTTTCAAATAAAAAGTAAGAATTTGGTGAATATTTTCGTATGCTCTTAGGATTTTAGATGTGAAATAAATTTCTAGTTCTTTGGGTATATGGACCAATACTTTATGTTTTTATCTATTTATATTTGCTTCAAATATGTTTCCCCATTTATGTTTATGAATTACAATGTGGAATAAATTTCTGAACACATAAATTATTTTGCTATCATTTCATTTTTTATTTTAAAAACACCTATTCCACTCACAAGTGCATACATTGAATGTTTCATTTTTAATATTCAAGTCATACACATCACAATGTGATCAATAGAGGAGTACCACCTATATAAAAACATAGAGGGAACTTGCAAACATGCCCTAAGAGGTCAACATTTTTCCTTGTAAGGAAAAGAGATCAACATTTTTTGTGATTCCACTAGGGATATCAAAAGGTCAATATTCTATGCCCAATAAATGACTCATTTTGATCCAGTCCAACCTCATCTTTCCATTGGTTTGGAAGACCAAAGAAGCGTATTGCATCAATTTTATAAGTTGATTTTGACACTGTTAGAACTTGAGAAGAGCTTGAAATATCTTGGAAAGTTTTAGCTCAACAAGAGTTATCTGTGCTTCAAAATGCAAAAAGGTGACTTAACTACAAGATAAATTTGAAGTTGGAAGAGTCAAAGAATCTAAATAGGCCCTTAACAGGAAGCGTAAGTAGGAAGCTTGCTGAAAAAGCTAGCACTTTTGAGAAAGAAGAAGCTTATCTTTTCTTTCTACAAAATAAATGGGAGACCAAGAAGAAGGAAAAGAAGAAAAAGGGGAAGAAATGTAAGAATGTAACAATCAAATGAATAAGAGATGAAGACGACTAACTCCTCTTGCTAGTTTACTTGTATTTAACATCCCCTACCTACTATACCTCCTTAAGTTTACTTGTATTCAATGGAGATGGTGCTATGAATCCGAACAAACATATGGATAAATTCCTGATTATTTGTGACATACGAGGGATTGTACATAAAGGTGTCATGGTTAGGATATTTCTTCTGTTAGAAATACAAAGTGGGGTGAATCAATATTTTGTGATAATTAGACTTTTGACTAGTTTTTACTCTTCTTTACAAATATTTAATTGTATTAGTGATTAATCAATAACATACATGTAACCATGCACATATCATGAACAACTATATAAGAGAAACCATGAATATTATCAATCAACAAGTAACCATCAACAAACACATGAGTACACAATTAAGCACACATAGACACTGGATATTAAGTGGAAAACCCAACTAGGAAAAACCACCATTGTTGTCGTCTTTATCTTCTTCTAATTAATATTAAAATTCTTCTTTTACATCTTACACTAGCTCACCATCAGTGTGTATGCCTCTACCTATTGGAGGCCACCACCTCCAATTATTTCCCGAGCTACCACTAGAAAGAAGCCACCACTCCCTGATCAAGTTCTCTGGCCACCACCAGAAGGAAGTTTCCACTCCCCTACTGAAGGCTCCAAACCTCAGACTCTTGTGAACTTCATTTCAAAATGTTTCATACTAGATCCACCTGCAACAAACTCAAATACTATGGGCCACGTTTCACAAGTTTAAGACTAGATCCACTTATAATTTATTGCTCAATAACAAGTCTCAATGGAATACAGAACTCTGCAATAACCAATCTGTTCACCAATACTTCACTGCATAGAAATCCTAATTCAACAACAACAGCATCATTATTATCTCTCTAATTAAAAATCAAAACTATCTTCATACTTAGTCATACATATCTCAGACCAGTAGTATGTACTATGAATAACACCATAGCAAGCATACTCTAAGATGCAACCCCACTGCTCATACAATAATCAAACTCCGCTCAAATAATTCATTTATCACTCTTCAATATCAACCTATGTAAATTCTCCCAGCAACAAAATTCATGACATCAAGATGATTCTCATTCAACCTTATAATATCTCACTCAAAAACAACATATAATGGCTCTTATAATTAAGAATTAAATCAAACCAAATAACTCAGACTGACATTAATATACCGTCCAAAATACTCTGCCCTTAATACACAGTCATATATAGGACATACTATGAATCCCAACAATAAAATTCCAACACGTGCTCTTAGCAGTATTATATGGTCATACTAGCATCATTTAAGTCACTATTCTATACATAGTCATAGAAAATAAAATACATTAAAATACATTACTCTCAGCATTCATACTGAGAAAACCCGAGTCACTTCATTAGATAACATAAAGTAGCAATCTAAACCATTTTCCCTTGCAAAAACAAATTGTTACCATTATAAATATAGCAACTAAACATCAGTTTTATCTCTTCAACACTCTGTCTTTGATCCAACGCAAGATCTAGACATGAACTCACATTGATCCAGCAACATAGACACTCAATGGTGCTCATCAGGACATGCACACTTTGTTCACAGTTCAATCACTTTCCAGAGAT
This sequence comes from Pinus taeda, assembly GCA_000404065.3. Lineage (NCBI taxonomy): Eukaryota > Viridiplantae > Streptophyta > Pinopsida > Pinales > Pinaceae > Pinus > Pinus taeda. Next base: position 44,219 of record APFE031381623.1, on the reverse strand, counting down.
GATAGTTGGAATCCAAAGAATGCAACTAGTGACTTATGCTCTCAAATTTTGTTGTGCTGCTAATTGACTACAAAATTGCAGCAATCCTTATCTTTGTGATTTGCTCGACCTTGTTACCATTGGACTATAAACTGTAACCTGATCTTGCATATAATGTCGATCGGATGTAATTGAATTGCAAAAGTGCCCGTCACAACAAATTTATCAACAACTCTAATGTATTTTGTTCGTAGAAATATTCGGTTCTCGTGTGTACTATTCACATAACCCTTGAACAAATCAAGTAATTTTAATACATACCAGATCAATAGGTAATCACACTTCTGCGTATAGGCTCAACAAATCTTCAACATATTTAGTCAAACCAGCCACTTCGACAAATCAATGCGCTTACATAGTGAGAGGACCAGATCTAACTGAATCAATACCAGAGACCAATCAAGCTTTAGATGCATGTATAACAAAGATTGTCTATCACAAAATAAATTCACCTTTGAACCTATGCCAAAACAATACAAACATATGCAAAACAATTCAAAAACTAAAAAGGATGAGCATCGGTGCCAGAGTAGACAGAACAATTAATCCTTAAAATGCACATTCAAATGCTTGATCACGCTTTGCATTTATAGCTTTGGAGGATTGCCCAAATGGTATTGGTCCAATGGTTACTATGGGAAAAAACCAATTGTAAAAATTGATGGCATCCAATGTAATCAATCCATTAATTTCCTTGGACCAAATCGTTTCGTGAAAATAATATTTAATCCTTGTGGTTTGCACATCAATCAATGAACCAAGACAATGTGCTCTACTTATTGGACCATTTTAGGTCATTCCATCACACCACAAACCAAATCCATAGATTTAATAAATGATGAAGACTGGATCAATAATTTACTTTGAATGACCAAATTCAATAAGTGGACCATAACAAACTACTACGCAATTAATCTTTTGATGACCAGTTTAAGGCAATTAATCCAATCAAGGTTGTGACCAGATGAAGTGCTTACTTAAAATCCTGATGTGTTTACTCCTTGGAAATCAAACCATTGAATGAAAATTTAATTGGTCCAATTACAATGTACTAGATCATGGTTTGAATTGTGACCAAATCAAACTTTCTTTCGAGGACCAAATCAATGTGTTCATTAACTATCACAACATGGACCATATCACCCAAGTCTAAATCAAACATGCAAACAATTTGGCAACAACTAACTGAAGTCTTGTAACATACCATTACCTGAGCTAATCAACATACAACCTACAACCATGTCGCAACAACAATGCACCCTCGGACACAAACAATAATCAATAGCAACCACATCATCATCAAGAGTAGACATTAATGCCAATTTGCCATAATGCCAACAATCTCCCCCTTTGGCATTCATGGAAACCTCTAGCTGATTTGTCTTTCTCCCCCTTTGACATCAACGAAAAAGGGTGGTCAATCATCATGATGACACCAAAACACAGAGCTAATACCAAATGTTTTCTAATGAAGTGCAAACAACTGCAAGATAAGTATTAGAAGCTAGGAAAAGTTGTTACTTTCTAGACATTAAATCAATGAGCCATGCTTCCTTGGAAATACCCTCCCTGAGCAAATAAGATTTGGACATTGGATAAACCAACACTCCCTATGTGTTTCGCGACATGGAATAACCACCTCTCATGGATACTTATCTTTGGCGATGCGATTGTTGGTTAACACTTGCGGGTTTTGGTCTAACGACAATCTTGATTCCCAACAAGTGGTATCAGAGCATAGGTCACAAGTTTGATACACAACCAACTCACGTTGGGGGGGAGATTGTTGGACATTGGATAAACCAACTCTCCCCGTGTGTTTCGCGACATGGGCTAACCGCCTCACGTGGATCCTTATCTCTGGCGATGCAATCGTTGACTAACACCTGCGGGTTTTGGTCTAACAAAAATCGTGATTCCCATCAATAAGGAGAGTTGTAAACATTCATATTGTTGTCCACATGAAGCTTCTGTTGTGATACATGTTTTCTTGTCAGAAGCAAGAGACAACTCAACTGAACACCGACTCCATACAACCAATAACCAAAACATAACAACTATATTACATGTCTGCATAATGAAAGGTACATGGCTATATAATGAAGTATAAAGCAACTATAATGACACCAAAGAGCCCATATATGACTGTAACATGACTCAACTCAACATAACTTTGCAATGATTGTCACTCACTCTCCCATACATGAATGTCACAAGTACTATGCATGGATACCACCATGACCATGACCCAATAACATCAACAATGATATAGGGCTACAATATTTCACACATATGTGTTGTACATGACATACATATATATAAATACTATCCAACCAAAGACTATCTGATCACAATGTCAATGAGAGATAGCTAAGGGACAAACTCCTCTACTCATTAAAACATATATGAAGCTACTCCAAACAATAAAGAGTGAAAGCGAAGACTAACATGCAAGATAAATCATTATACAACTGTCTCCCTATGAGTTCATTGCACCTTGTCATTTTTTGTTGATGCGTCTATTGCTACAACCATATTCTATATTCTATCTATACTATTGCCATGTGCTTCCCCCAGGGTAATGCAAGGAAGGGCTACTAGAGTTGATTATGGAAGAGAGGAAGAAGGGATCATCCCCAAGTGTCGTAGAAGACATTCAAAGGAGTCTCACGGAAGAGGATTGATAAATAGATTGTAAATATGCTCACTTTGAAGGGGCATATTATAGCTTTACTTTATTATCCAATACTTTCTCTCTGAGAAAATGGTATTTAATGGGGATGTGCTTAGTCTTAGAATGTATGAATGGACTTTTGGATATGTTGGCACTATTGTTGTCTTATAAAATAGATACAGGTTGTAGACAATTAACTTGAATGTCTTGTAGAGTTTGATCATCCAAAGCAGTTGTTTACAACATGTTGTAGTTGCAACATATTCTGCTTCAACAGTGGACAAAGAAATAGAGTTTTGCTTCTTGCTGAACCAAGAAACTAGGCATTCCCCTAGAAAGAAAACTCCACTATTGGTAGTTCTTCGATCGTCAATGGTTCCAGTTTAGTATAAGCTTGAAGCGTAAAATCTATATTCTTTGGATACATAGTCCAAAGTCTAGAGTCCCGTGCAAATAATTGGATATTATTTTAACTGCTTTGAGATGAGTCTACTTAGGATTTGCTTGAAAGTGCCCCACTATGCCAACTCTAGTTCCTGTAAGATAGAGTAAGCTACCAATTATATATCAATATTCATATTAATTAACTGTTAGGGATTCATCTCATTTGCTGAGTTTACAACTTGTTACCATGGGTGTACTTACAGGTTTATCTTCCATCCCAAATTTCCTTAAGATATCCTTGAGGTACTTTGTTTGAGAAGAAAGATGCCATCCATTGTTTGATGTACTTGTAATCCAATAAAGAAGGTTAGTTCACCAAGGAGAGACATTTTAAGTTCCCATTACATGGTTGCTGCGAACCCTTGACTCATTGAGTCAACATCACTACCAAATATGATATCATAACATAAACTATGACTAAAGGTTTATCCTTATCTTCTCTGATGCACAAGCTGCTATGAACTGATCCTTTCTTAAATCCCTATTGCTGAAGATATTTGTCAAGTTGGTAGTACCAAGGTTGCGATGCTTGCTTTAACCCATACAAAGATTTCTTGAGTTTACATATGAGATAATTGTCATGCCAAGAATAAATCCTTCAGGTTTCTCAATGTAAACTTCCACTTCCACATCCCCATTCAAGAAGACAGACATAACATCCATCTAATATACTTTAAGTTTGTGGAAGCTGGAAAATGCAAAGAACATTTTGATGTCTTTGAACTAGGAATTGGAGCGAAGGTCTCTTCAAAATTTATCCCATCTTGTTGCACATATCCTTTGAAGACAAGACATGCCTTATTCCTGATCACTTTTCCATCTTCATTTAACCTCTTCTTGAATATCCATTTAGTGCTTATTACATTTTTATTATATGTTCTTGGAACCAAATCCCAAGTATTATTTTTGTCAATTTGATTAAGTTCTTCAAGCATGGACTTAATCCAACGTTCATCTTGACTTTCTTGATGCACATTTTGAGGTTCAAATGTAGATAAAAAAACTAGATGACTAGATGAACCAATGAACTTCCTTCTAGTTTGCACACCAACTTATTTATTTCCAAGTATTTGAATTTCAAGATGATTTTTCTGCACATACCTAGATGGACTCTTTTCTAGATAATTTTCTTCTCTGTCTTCTTTATCTAATGCTTCATCTTCCTCTTCCCTACAATCTCTTAGATTTTGTTTTCTGGAGGTTCATCCTCAGTTTATATTTGTCTTTTGGGGCATACAGAGTCTTCAACTATTGTGACAACTATACATTCAACAATTTTGTGAAGTCTTTTATTGTAACATTTATACTCCTTGCTTTTGGAAGAGTATCCAAGAAGAATGCCTTAATGTTCCCTTGGTTAAGATTTTCTAAGTTTATCATCAATTCTTTTGATATATCATTTACTTCCAAAAATCATAAAATACTTCACTGATGTAGGTCTTCCATACCATAATTCGTATGATGTTTTATCATTGTTAACCCTTATATGGGCTTTATTGAGTATGTTGACCGTTGTTTGCATTGCTTCTCCTTAAAAGGTATGTGGTATTCCTAACTCATGAAGCATCACACATGCCATTTGATGAAAAATTCTATTCATTCTATCAACAAATCCATTTTCCTAAGGAGTTTTGGCTATAGAAAATTGCCTTTTGATTCCATTCTGATCACAAGAATCAAAGAATTCATTTGATATGAATTCATATTCTCTATCAGACCTAAGACATTTTATTTTTAGATCCATTTGATTTTCAGCCAAAGCCTTGAATATTTATAAATTTTCAAAGGCCCCCATCTTTCAATTTTAATAAACTAACCCAACACATTCTAGTGTAGCCATCAATTAACAACATAAAATATTTCTCATGTCGAGGAAATTTCTTCTTCATTGTTCCACATAAGTTTGTATGGATTAGCTCAAGGGGTATTTTTGAAGAATATTCCTTTGCTTTAAATTGAACCCTTAACTACTTACCGAATTGACATGATTTGCAAATACTATATTCATGTGATATAATATTTGGCATGTCACGAACAAATCCCTTCCTGCTTAGCTTGACCAATTGACTGAAACTGAGATGTCTTAGTCTCTTGAAACTGAGATGTCTTTGTCTCTTTCTTCAGTCTTGCTCAAATATCAATGTTCGCTGTCACCTTCTAAGACGTATACATTTTCAAGAGTTTTGGTTGCTTTGATTACATTTTTCCATGTGTCTAGTTCTTTGACCACATATCCTTTGGACTTAAAGATAACCTCATGTCCCTGGACACACATATGGATGACACTCAATAGATTATGCTTTAAAAAATATACAAATAAAACATTTTGAGCCATGGTTTTACCTCTTAAGACAACATAGCTTTTACCTTTTATAGTAGTAGGAGAATTATTACCAAAAGAAACATTTCCTTTCTAAACTTCATTAATGGAAACAAATTTATTTCTATAACTTTTCATGTGTCTCGAGAAACCATTCTCAATGTGCCACATGTTCTCTTGATCTCTGGGAAATAAAGCTAAACCACACTTTTCTGAAGAGGAAGTCTGTATTTTCCAAACTGTAGGAGGATTTGTCTTTCGTTCATGCTGATACGAAGGTACCAATTTTCTTTTGCACTTTCTTGCCTCATGAAAAAAATTATTGCATATAGAGCTCAATTTTATCCATAAGAGGAGAGAAGACATTATTAAAATACTTCCTAGCCTTTATTGACTTATTTAGATTAGACTTGGCTCTTTCTTCTCTAGTCTTAATGATTTCGTATGCTACACAATGAATAACTTTTGACCAAAATTATGAGAAGAAAACAATGATCATAGTCGAAATATGAGCACCTAGGGGTAAAGAATTTCCTTGGATAGCTTGGCTCTTGATTGTAAAAATATTTTTTTTTTTTATCTTGGTTGCTTCCTTGCTTGTTTTAAGTTTGTGTGACTTTATTCATCATGCTTTTGTAGAGCCTTGTTGTTTTGACCATTCATTCCCTTCAAGACATTGGCACAACTTTTTGGGCCTATGCCTATTGACACCATGGGATCTGAGGCTTGTTGTTTTGATTATGTGTTGCATTGTAACCAAGCCTTGTCTTAATTAAAGGAGAATGTTAATCATTAATGGTTTTCTCCAATGTTTCAGATCCCTTTGCAAACTTGAGATTCAAGTTTCGCTGATGCTTTGTTTTCTCAGGATCTTTCCTTAGGGCTACAATTTCTAATTCCAACTTCTCGCAATGCCTCTCTCTCTTGAAGTTGTTTCATTTGTACCTCTTTCATTCTTTTATCTTCTTCTAGGTGAACCTTTACTAGGTAATTTCTTCAATAATACTATTCTCTTTCTCTTTATACACTTTGATTTCCTTTTCTTGGTCTTTCCTTATAATTTTGAGCCTGTCAAATTATTTCAATGCATCCATCAAATAATTTGTTTCACAGTTATTTGGTTCACTTGATAATTTATCATCAAGATCCATGAGGAGCTTGTAATCCAAGATAGAGTCATAGTCATCATCTACCTCATCATCACATGAACATTCACTATCTTCATGAGAATAAAATATTTTCTTCTTATTGGAATTCCTTTTGGCATGTTTCTTAGAGATGTTCTTTCCCTTCGCAACATTATTTTTGTATGGACATCTAGCAACATAGTGGCCTACTATTAAAAAACTTAATGGGAGCTTGCCTTTGTGTTGGAAAATGTAACTAGGTTCAGTCTTCATTAAATGTATTTGAGTAATCTTGTAATGTACTTGACAAAAGAATAAAGATTTTTTTTTATATTATTATTATGACTTATTAAAGCATGGGTTTCATGCTTGGGTCATCATGTTTTAGGTCAAAGTCCCCATTGAGGACTTCTAAGATTTATTCCTGAGTCAATAGAGTCATTATACTTTTAAAGAGACCCTTCTTGGGCTTTTGAATCATGTAAAAAGGTTTAGTACTGAGTCAAATATAATTTATGTATCCTCCACATCAAGTTAGCATAGAAGAGATCAAGTCGTCCTAAGGACATCAATTCGACCTCCCTTGAAGCCTATAAATATAAACAAGTCAAATTAATTTGGTGCATCTCATCTCAAGAAAGTTCGATATCTCTGAGGAAGCTGGAAAAATGCGAAGTGTGTCTATGGAAGCCAAATGAAGTGTGAGTTGGGTAGAGTCTAAGGAGAAGAAGAAAAACGAAATTTTTGTGTATGTCTCTCTTTGTTTCATGCCCTAGTTTGGGAGATCAAAGTATTCCAAGTTTTGTTGATGCCAGAAGCTGCCTGATGCTAGAAGCTGCTACATAGTCGAAGTTGTTAGAAGAGAGGTCAAAGATCTGGGAGGCTGACTTGATGTGGAGGGAGGGTTTGGTCTTTATCTAGGGTGAAGAGTCTCAAAGAATACTATTGAAAGGAAGAGAATTTGGATTGGGTTTTCCCCTCTAGGGGCATTTTTCCCTGGCATAGTACCCATATCTAGTGTCCATTATTTTATGTGCTTTTTCTTTGGTAATTTCTTGATGAACTTAAAGAAAGAATATATAAAGAAAACCTAATAAGAAGTCAAGAACGTCACAAGTAATTATCAATTATAAGAAAATATTTCTGCCCTTTTTATTTTCTAACATGGTATCAGAGCTTTGGTGAAGAAATAAGAAAAAGGCAGTCTCAAGCACTTAATCAAGGAACCATTCAAAAGGGTTATTTCAAGGAAGAAGTACACTATATTCAAGGAATATTTCTAACACAATCAAGGGAGAGAACAAACTTAAAGGAGCATCAAGCTACAGGTCTTGGAAGAAGAGGATTGACCTCATCCTTGAAAAGAACAAGGTTCTAGACTTGGTCAAAGGAAAAGTAAAGAAGCCTACAGAAGACTACAGTGATGCCGACGAAGTAAAATTCAGGGAACTAGAATTCGTGGCCATGACTCTAGTGGTAGAAGGAATAAAGGACAACCTTGTGCCATTCATACCCAACATCAATCATGCTCAGGAAATGTATGAAGCCTTGTCAAAGTTATTCACTATTAAGAACATTGGTCAAGTAGAAATTTTTAAAAATGAGCTAAGGACCACAAAGATAACTAAAGAAGACACAAAGACCTTCTTATTTATGAAGATAACAAGAATCAGGGATGATATTTTGGCCATTGATGAAATTGTTCGAGATAAAGAATTCATGGTCACTGATCTATTAGGATTGCCACCTACTTGTGGTGCATTTGTTGCAGGACTTAATAGATGGAAGGAAGCTCCCACTTTTGAAGAACTATGGATTGCCTGCAATCATAAAGAATTGAAAATCTCATTAGTTTCCGATTCTGAAGATGTATCAAATGCCTACATTTCTCAACATAAAGGAAATAAATCAAAAGGACCAAGAAAGAAAGTTGACATGTTCAAGGTAGAATGTTATCAATGTCATAAGAAGGGTCACTACAAGAGTGTTTGTACCATCAATCCAAGAAACAAGAAGAGATAAAGAGATCAATCCAATGTTGCTTAAGAAGAAGATATAAAGCAAGTAAAACCTGAAGAATCTGACATAAGGGACTTACACTACTGAGTCCTTTGCTTATAGTCCTAGCTATTCTATTTTGTAATTTTGATGTTTTAGAATTTATAGGTTTTTAACATGTTTTTGGAAAAATACATCTTTTGTTTGTAGGTTTATAGGTATCCCTTAAGCTTTGGAGGGAGCCCCCAACAACTCCCAGAGACAAGTATCTCATTTCCTTTTAGTTTTTGGTTTGATGTACTCATTTAGATTTGATTATATTAAATACTAATCACCATTCTCCCTCTATTGTCTTGATTAGGAAAAAATCTACTATATTCTCAAGGAGTATGAAAGAGGACCTCTCAAGACAAGGTTTGTCAAAGAAATAAGGTATGCTTTAAAACATTGATTTATTTATAGATTTTTATTCATTTGACAATCTATTACTAACATTCTTGTGACTAGTCACATTGAATCATATTGATTCTGATCTTGGGAGATTCATCACTTGATTAATATACCCCACAACTATTCTTAATTGATTTTATAGAACCCTAAACAGGTTCTCTAGAAAACCATAACCTAATGGTATGCTAATGTGAATGTCTGAATCCCTAAACTGCTTAGGGATATTGAAAAATGCTATTTGAATTTTTATTGATGATGTCATGTTTGGGGTTTTGGTATGATCAAGAAAACCTAACTTGTTAGGGTTGAATGATAAAGTCCCTAACTTTTGAAATATTGGTAATGTTGGGTTTGCTATGTTTCTACATTGAAACCCTAACTCATTAGGGTTTGGTGGAATGTGTAAGAAAGACCCTTAAATGTCTTAAAAATGATTTCCTTGGTATGTGTGTGTTTGTTTGATCAGACCCTAGTCTAATCTATTGTCTAATTCTTATTGATCTTTGTGAAGTTGGGTTTGACTAACGCATGATATGAAATTCCTATGCATGATGATGAAGTACTAGATGTATGATTTGACCTATTTGTTGGTGGTCATGAATCCTAGGGTTTGGAACTAAGCTTTAGTCAAATTTTGTCTTTCTAGGATGATGATGTTTGTGAATTTCTAGGTTTTTGGAGTTAAACCTTAGTAGAAGTGAAAATCTCTGATGATTGATGACAATATGATAATTTGAGATTTGTGTAAGATTGTTGAACCCTGAGTTTTAGTTGGGATTAATGTTTGATTGAAAATTTAGGGTTTGCAACTAATCGTAGTGGAAGATGGTCATGTTAATGGCTAAGCTATGATTTGTTTTTTATTGATTCTTTTGTATGAAATCTAGGATTTGTATGAATCCCTAGTGGAAGGTCTAACATATGAATTCTGAAAGTTGTTAGATGCATTTTTTGAATTGTTTCTAGGGTTTTCTATATGTTGTAGTAGGGTATGTCACACCTTTGAAAGAAACATTGAAACCCTAGATGGAATGAAAGTTGTTATGAAGTAGTCTAGGGTTTATGACAAAGTCCCTAACAAGATGTTGAAGAGTATGTGTCTCTTTTTTAAGTTTAGGTATTTGATATTTGCTTCCCTATTTATGAAATGGATAACTTCATGGTTCTATAGATTTGGTTGTCCTTGCTATCTAATTTGTGCATGTACACAATCTTCAATATGGGGAAGATGTTCGTTGATGTGATAAGCATGATGTGGATGATGATAACTTTGATGAAATAGTTGGAAGTGATGAAAGGTTTATTCGATGATGCAAATAGAAGAGATATCCCTTAGATTAAGAGGGAGTATGGATAAAGAGATGCTCCCTAGTTGAGAGGAGGGGCATAACTTGGTTTTGATTGAAGAAGGAATTTTGAAGGATATTTTTCTGCATGGGAAGTAGGAAAGGAAAGTGTATGATTGAGGAATATTCTATCAGCGATTCAGTTGATAGTCCTACTATGAAAAGTTGAAAAGAAACATCAAGTTGTCTGGAAGACCCCTAAGGTTTGTATTTGATTATGTACATATGAAAGTATATTATTGATTGGGGTTGTGTTTGTATAGGTGCATCTGTCGAAGGTTTTGATAGCATGCTGGTTACTAATCAGTTTGATTGGGAGAGATTGGTCATGCTTGATCTGGTGGATCAAAGAGTGTTGAATCTTTGTGAGTGAAGCATTTCTTGGGAGGACATCTGGCTAACACTTTGTGTGGATGTCGAGGTACCGAAGTTGGAAAGGTGGCATTGGTAGTTGTGCTTTGACACACCCCTATATTTTTGGGTTGATGGTTAACAAGTAAGCCTGATGTTACCTAGAGAGGTTGAAAGCTTGAGTCCATCTTAGTCCCACCTGGATAGATTTCCCTAGTAAGGAATCTAGTCTGTGGCGTTGTGGTGCCTAAATTGTTGAGAGAGCAATGGATAGACTTCCCTGGTCAGGAATCTAGTCCATGGCATTGTGGTGCCTAAAGTTTTTCATGGTTCATATAGTTGAGATCTTCCTTGTACTTGTATATGATGAATACCTCCCTAGTTAAGAGGGAGTGTTGGAAAATGTAACTAGGTTCAATCTTCATTATATGTATTTGAGTCATCTTGTAATGTACTTGCCAAAAGAATAAAGAAAATAATTTATACTCTTATTATTATGACTTATTAAAGCACGGGTTTCATGCTTGGGTCATCATGTTTTAGGTCAAAATCCCCATTGAGGACTTCTAGGATTTATTTTGAGTTAATAGAGTCATTGCACTTTTAAAGAGACCCTTGCCGGGATTTGAATCATATAAAAATGTTTAGTATTGATTCAAATATAATTTATGTATCCTCCACATCAAGTCAACCGAGACGAGATAAAGTCGGCCTAAGGACATCAATTCAACCTCCCTTGAATATAAATAGAAGAAAGTCAAATTCATTTGGTGTATCTCATCTCAAGCAAGTTCGATATCTCTAACAAAGCCGAAGAAATGCGAAGTGTGTCTAAGGAAGCCAAATGAAGTGTGAGTTGGGTGGAGTCTAAGGAGAAAAAGAAAAATAAAATTTTGATGCCTCTCTCTTTTTGTTTCATGCCCTAGTTTGGGAGATCAAAGTCTTTCAAGTTTTGTTGATGCTGGAAGCTACTACATAGTCGAAGTTGCTAGAAGAGAGGTTGAATATCTGGGAGGTTGGCTTGATGTGGAGGGAAGGTTTGGTATTTGTATAGGGTGAAGAGTATTAAAGAATACTATTGAAAGGAAGATAATTTTGACTGGGATTCCCCTCGAGGGGGGTTTTTCCTTGGCATAGTGCCTATATTCGGTGTCCATTGTTTTATGTAATTTTCCTTTGGTAATTGCTTGATGAACTAAAAGAAAGAAGAATAAATAAAACCTAATAAGAAGACAAGAACATCACAATTAATTATCAAGTATAAGGAAATCTGTCTGCCTTTTTGATTTTCTAACACTTTGAACCTTATTGCTCCCCACTGTAGCTTTTTGACGAAGTCTGCCTGCTCATCATTTGAGATATAGTTGGTTCTCTTTGATTCTTGTTTTTGCTTGCCTTTTCTCATAGCCTTGAAAGAAACTTCCTTGACTTTATAAATCTTTGATTGTACCAATGATTAATCGATAGAATGCATGTAAACATGCACATATCATGAGAACTATATAAGAGAAACCATGGACATTATCAATCAACAAGTAATCATCAACAAACACATGAGAACACCATCAAGCACACTTAGAGACCAGATATTAGGTGGAAAACCTAATGGGAAAAACCACCATTTTTGTAGTTTTTATCTTTTTCTTATTACTATTAAAATTAATCTTTTACATATTACACTGGTTCACCACTAGTGTGCATGCCCCTACCTACTGGAGGCCACCACCACCAATTGTTTCTCCAACTACCACTAGAAGGAACCCACCACTCCCTAATCAAGTTCTCTATCAACGACTGAAAGGAAGCTACAACTCCTTTACAAAACCTACAACCATCAGACTCTTATGGATCTCGTTTCACAATGTTTCATATTAGATACACCTACAAAAAACTCAAATGCTATAGGCTATGTTTCACAATTTTCAGAATGGACCGAATTGGACTTTATTGCTCAATAACAAATCTTAGTGGAAGACAAAACTTTTGCAATTACTTTTTTTCTCACCAATACTTCACTACATACAAATCCTAATTCAACAATAACATCATTATTATCTTTGTGATCAAAATAAAATTTTTCCTCATACTCAGTAATACATATTTCAAGCCAACAATATATATACTGAATAGCGCCATAACAAGAATATTCTAACATGCAACCCCACTGCTCATATATTAATCAAACTTTGCTTAAATAATTCACTAACCACTCCTTAATATCAACATGTGTAAATCTAGCACTGCCAAGTTAGTTGAGTTATAATTATATTTCCATGTTATTTAGTTTTCAAGGTGAATTCTATGAGTAGATCTATGGAGTTTCCATGGGCTCCCCTCTCTCTTCAACTGTTTCTAACCTTTTCATGGAGGACTTTGAGACCATAGCCTTAGCATTTTCTCCTTTCCGTCTGAAGCTTTTGAAACATTTTTTGGATGAAACTTGTGTTATATGGCCCCATGGTCGTGATAAGTTAGATTTATGTTTGCAACATCTAAATAGCTAATATTATTTTATCAAGTTTACTATGGATATTGAATGTAATGGTAGTGTTGAAGTCCCGAGTTGTCTTCTTTTTTTATAACCGTTTTACTTTCCTTTCCGTCATTTTCATGATAGTTTTGCTACATTTTCAAGTTGAAAGGTAACCTTAGAAATGCTCAAACATCATAAAAGGTATCATTCATTCATAGTTTAGAATATATTGTTTCTTTATGAAATTTAATCAAAACATTCCTATAGCTATTGAATTACACTCATTCTGCAGCTAACCAAAGATTCTGTAGCTAGATCCATGGTTAGGCAGGTTCTAACATGCTTAAGGAGGAATAAAGGATATAGGTATATGGAAAATGATCGACATATAGACATCCACATATCACATTAATATTGTTTGAGAGATCTAATGGTTGAACCAAAATTAAAATCTAGTTATAATACTCCAACCATGCGTAGAATTTGAAGCAGGATCGTGGCATCATCAAGCAAGCATGGAATTGGACAAGAATAATTCAAAATCAAAAATTACGATATGTCAAATCAAAATTTTCTCATGATTTTCACTTCCAGTAATAAATCATGAGAAAAATGATTTTGATTTCAATTTAATCTCTTAGTTGCCAAGTGAAAACTTGCTTCTCGACTTATAACTCTTGAGAATATTATTTAATAGAGGATTATAAAAATCCCCAGAGTGAAACAATAGACATTTTTACTCTCTTTAAATTTGTAATCATTTGATATTGAAGACTCTTTTTTTTAATACAAGTCACTCTGTTCCTTTCGATGCTTAATGCGTGGGTGAATAGCTCGTTGATTAATTTCATGCTTACGCTCAACATGAGGGCCCCATGAATAGTTGTGAGCTAGTTTAGTAATTAGTTATATTAGCTGTTGATTTATTTTATGAGTAGTTTATTTTCACTACAACTAGTTAGATGATTTTGATTGTTATTCTATTAATTACTCTCATGCTTTATTTGATCAAACATTAGGCAGTTTTCATAGACTCAACGCTCATACATATTGAAAAGACCACAAATATTTTTTTTTTACAATTTGCCTCTTTAAATTGTTTATTTTAGATCCATAGGTTAATGACCAGATTGACTCTAGTCTCAACTGTGCACAATAATAACTTTTCAGAATTATATTTTGGAGTGTCATTTTTAAAGCATTTAGATTAAAAGTTTTCTCTTCTGCCAAATAGAATAGAGATTTTGGTTTCCAAGTATTTAGAATAACATTTCAATTTAATGCAAGTAGAATAAGGTTTCAATTATGCTCAATAGAATAATTTCTTCAATTCAGTTCAAATAAAGTTCAATTCTTGTCAAAGTAGATTAAGTTTCAATTCAGCTTGACAACTTAGAACTTTTAATTGATTTTTCCTTGAAGACTAGTTTTCTTTCAAAATGATAATTTTGATGAAAATAGCTTGTGCGATGGAATGATCTGATTTAATCTAGTTACATTTATGTTTATCTCAATTTCATTTTTTTTTTTTATAAATAAGAAATAAAAATCCTAACATATATTGGGCACATGCACTTCACAAGTACACGAACCTTGGTTGACAATTAATGAAGTAATTTAACCACAAATTAAATTACCCAACATTTTGGCACTGTCATCGGGAAGTGTATATAGGAATTTATTTTTGGTTTGCATATCATCTTAGATGCATTCATCCTATATATGCATAGTTAAATCATATTAAAAATCATTTAGAATGCATGTATAGAGAACGAGATTCTAAGGGTAGATTTGTAAGTAGAGGTAGAGGGAAAAGTTCATTACCAACATCACCACTCACCTCCACTAGACCAAGTAGTGCCACACCATCCACTGACACTCACATTCCATCCATATCAGGTAGACATATACTTCCTGAGGTGCATAAGTTTGAAATTAAAACTAGGGACTCACTAACTTCTTCTATTGAAGCTATAGTTGAAGAACCTACATCCCCTACTGAAGGAGATATATTTCTCTCTTCAACAGGGGAACAACTTTTAGGGTAGGAGTTAGAAGTTCCTAGTGAGGAAGAGGAAGAAACATTTTTCTGAAATACCATTCATAGAATAACTACAAGAAGAAGTAGACAATCCTATTGATGAACCTTATATTAACTTTGAAGAGTCTATGATTATTAATTTTAGGTATTTTCTATGCTAGAGCAATTTATTTAAATTTTCACAGTTAGCTATTACATCAGCATTAAGATAAAATGCAGATAGAACATAAATATAAATTGCAGAAGACAAGCCAAGACAAGAGGACACAAGATCTGGCGCTAGCCAGGGACAAACCCCACAATGTGGGGAAACCCTTGATCAATTCTTATTTTATGTTCTTCAAAGTTCAGCAGAGAAAGAGAGAGAGAGATAGTACATTTACAACAGAAGTCAACACTTTGACTTATCTAGATCATTTCGTATAACGATGAGATCTGTTGAAGACATTCTGCTTCAACTGATTCTCCAAGGTGATGGCTTCACGTATCGTAGTGCTACATCTAGTCCACTTGTTGCACCAGTGCATGCTGCACTAATGCTGCCCATGTCCATGATCTTATCCATCATCATGCTAAGATCCTTACTGTTGCTTCTTTATCATATCCATGAGATCTACCTGAAATTTTGGTCTCCATTACTGTACTTTAACTAAATTGTAACAGTGGAACCTTATTCCGATACAGTGAGGATTATGGGCTTCTTTCCATCAGATAAGTCCATTAAGACCGTGGTAACATTCCTTTTTATGTTGGGATCATGATACCCATCGAGAGGCAACAAGTTACAGTTCTCACTGAGGTTTCATATTACTGTACTTCTACTTAACCACAAGTGCTTGAGCCATTGTACTTATCACCGACATTGTTATAATGATACTTCCATGACTGGTATGCCGAGACTGTAGTATGCTGGGAGAGAATGTTATGCCCAAAATAGAACCATTCTTTGTTGCCATTCTTTATGTGAGAATGTTGAGACTCCAACTCATTGCGGTGACACCATCCGCTGCTCCATGAGGTTGTGACTGCACCTTAAACCCAAATTGGATGCAGTCAAACCCTACTATGGTTCCTTTCTTCATGACTGTGGTTCCTCCCTTTACTGACTGTGGATTTATGCAATTACTTAATATGACATCATGCCTTGACTGCGGCTTCACTTATGACAGCGTATAAGTGCCTCACGAACAATGTTACCATGACTGCGTTTGAACTGCGTGTAACTATCACCATTACTTGCATATATATGTTTCTAGGAGTAGCGTATATATCTCTGCATTAACAGAGTATGACCAATGTGTAAATAAGTCTTTATATATGTGTTGAATATCATCTATGATCTGCGTAGAGGTATCATTAATGACCAACGTATTTGTCTCCTTCCTGCGAATTCATGACCCAATGTATGTGTCTCTGCCTGCGTGTTAATAAATTTATGCCCTACGTGATAGCATATATATTACTTCCCATACTGTGGCTAGGCTCCACGTCAGCGTATAAGTGTCAACCTGTATAACATGAACATTGACTGCGGACAACATGACCATTGACTGTGTGCATATCTCCCTTGACTGCATGAAACTAGCGTATAACATCCACAACATATCTCATTCACTATGAGCAGTGTATATCTTATAAGGTCTCCAAGACTGCGTTGGATTAGGGCATTTCCTTAGGGCATCGTTCATTAGTGTCTCTCCTTCTCCAAAAACCCAAGATGTGGAGAGGAGATCACACCAAGAATATGTGTTGCTAATGATTCCAAATCCTCTCTTATTTATGCTAAAACGTATAGGTTGAATAGACACATCGGTTGGGCTTCTCAGCCTACATAAGATGCTGGTTGGCTTGATAATAGTTCCATAATCAAAATAAATTCATATCTCCATAAATACTTATTGGAATCGAATGATCTTTAGATCAATCCTACACCTCTCGACGAGAGGGATCAAATAAAAATATCAGCTACCATAAATAAGCTGACCCACATGGAGTTTGGCCTTAGTTTCCAGTTTTAACACTCCCTCTCAACTAGGGAGAACCCCATCCGCTGATCCATATGTCCGACTGTACTATCTCTGCCATTAGTGCCTTGCACTGCTCTGCCCAGCTTTGCTGGCTCTGCTCTGCTTTGCTCAGCTATGCCCAGCTCTGCTGGCTCTGTTCTACTCTGCTCAGCTCTGCTGGCTTTGCTCTGCTCTACTCATCTCTATTGGCTCTGCTCTTCTCTGCTCAGCTCTGCTCAACTTTGCTCAACTCTGCTCTGCACAACTTAGCTCTGCTGAACCATGAAGAAGAAGAATTGATCGAGAATGTCTCAAACCATTCTCCACTGACCCGAAGTCAGTCTCAGAGTGCATACCACTGGTCCCAGACTAGTCTCATCCGACCCAAAGTCAACGCCATAGTGGGTACCACTCCTACTACTGGTCCCATACCAGTATCATCAGTCTCAGAGTGTGTACCACTGGTCCTAGACCATTCTCAACCAACCCGATGTCAGTTTCATAGCATATACCACTCTCACTGGTCCCAGAACAGTATCATTGGTCCCAAATCAATGAAGGTCATCCTAGCATAGGGAGTACAGTAGATACAATGATGCGTCCATCGGTACTACTATGGTCCCTATCCTCATTTCCCTCCTCATTGATTAGATGAGAGGTACTTCCCATGAGTCCCAGACTGCATGGGTAGGATGCCTTGACAAGAGAACTTAATCAATCCTGTCCTCATAGGAGAACTAATCATCCTGCTACACAATCACCATCGAGAACACATCATCCAGGCCTCACAGGAGAGCTAATCATCCTGCTACATAATCATCATGGAGAACACATCATCCAGACCTCATAGGAGAACTAATCATCCTGCTACACAGGAGAGCGAATCATCCTATCCCAGTGTGACCACCAGGGGAGGGTGAGTCACCCTGTGGTCATATGTTGCTCCAGTAAGAACCGCAAGCCCCCAGATCTCCCAGATCTCAATGTATGCAACATGCACGTCCCTTGTACAAGGGTCTCTCGATGACTCCAAGTCGTTAAGGAAAATATGGATACAAGAAGCAATTTTTTATAAATCACTGAGTTTCTGGGATGTATGGGACCAACGAGTAGCAATGAGCAGAGAATTAAACACAAAGGCACAGATTATTTCATGAGGCAAGACAGGCGGAAAGTCTAGCAATTAAATTTGAAATAATTCGGAATGGAAAGATTGTTTAGGAGCGTGAAAAGGGCATAAACACATGAATCCTTTTCAATAGAAGAAGAATGCATAACGTGAAAATTTCCCACATGCAGAGCAATAAACACAAATTCTACCTTATCTTACTTAGAAAATTTCACTGGAAATGAATATGAATGAACTATGAAACATTACAAAATACATATGAAAGATAAAGAGAACACATTTGCTACATTCACACCACATGAATCTCATGAACCAGAGCTGCTGCCTTTCATTAATTCTCTGTCAAAATATACAATGAAGAACTGAGTTTTCTCTCCCACAGTCTCCCAGAAATTACAACCAACCCTTTGCAAATGGTTTGCATACAATAAATAGACTATGCCATTGGGAAATAGAACGAACCACAGCTAGGGAGTTTTTCAAATGATTACAAAATGGAAATGGAAAGCCAACCATTAGTTACAGGTGCAGCGTTACAAAGATGACAAATGGCTTGGGTGACTGCTTGCCTTCCTTTGCCACTTGGATAGAAGCCATCCTTTAGTGAAAATACTTTTTAAACATTGTCTTAGTTGCTGAGAAAAATATAGTGTAAATGAGCGGGCCCACTTGGAGAAAGTCGCGAATCGGAATTTTGCGGAACAGAAGTGATTTTGGCCTTTTGGTCTATATGCACCGCGCCCAAATCTATATGCGCCGCACCACTTTGGAGGCGATTTTGAGGTACCTGCTGGAGTCCAAATTGTACCCACGTGTTCTTGTTGGAAAGCCTTGCCTGTCTAATTTCCAACCCAAGTGGAATTTCTGAATTTGGTGCTCATTTTCCCCTCCAAAACTTCATTCTCCCAAGACTGCTTCCTGTGTGTCAAAATAGGGGCAGAGAGGTCATTGTTTGAGTGTTTTTGACCTCCTGGGGACTCAAAACATGCCCAAACTTCTTGTCCATGCACCAACAGGCATGATTTTTCATGCTGAATCCAAAAATGCAAACCATTCTTGATTTGAGGCTCCCAATCCTAAGCGTCGCGCCACTGGGAGAAAAACCCTGTGTTATGCCCAAAATTTTGTCATGTGACCAAAATTGCCCCAAATTTTTTGAAATTTGGGTTGGAGGTTCCCTATGAGGTGCTATGCTAGGCTACATAGGCTTTATCCAAGATTCGAAGCCGATATTGCTCCTTTTGCCACTTTTGTCTCTTTGTTGCTTTGCTCAATTTCGTCTTCAAACTCCTTATCTGAGCCTTTGAACTCATGTTTTGTGCCCTGTAGTGATAAACCATCCACCTCAACATGGTTTTGTCCTTGTTGGCCTCCTCTAGCATTCTCTCAAGGTGGATGTTGATACACTCAAGCCAAGACTCACGGTCATTGTTAATCTCTTTCTCTAATCGAGTGAGCTCAATCCTCCTATGTTGGGCAGCTTGGAGATTCTCACGGATGTTTTGCAGCTCCATGATCTCATGCTGGTCTTCAAGATGTTTGTTCCTATACTCCAAATACTTGATAATCCACTTAGCCCTCTCCAAATTGAGTGATAATTCTTAGATCTCCGTTTTCTGCTCTTGGATGGTCCTCCTAAGTTTGGCACTCTCCACATCTACATCATGATCATGAATGAGGATGAAGTCAGCCTCTTGTTCACCTGATGGCCCCTCGTCATGCATGGGCCTCTTGCCCTTGTCCTGTACCTCTGTTGCCAATGTCTGAAGCGAGGCCCCTTCCACCCCGGGTGGAGATAACACTCGCTTTGCTGCTGCAAACAAATGTCTACTGCCTCTCTGATAGGTGATGAATACTGGCATAGTGGTGGTCTCATGGCACTCATACTGATGAGAAGGACCACCTATCTCATGTTCAACCTCTGATTATACCTGTGAAGTGCTAAAGAGGTCACGGGAGATGAATTCATCCCAAGTAATTCCTTGTAATCCCAGCTAATGATCCACCAAAATATTAATAAGAGCAAAGTGATAAACACTATTAAGTTGCTGCTGAGGGGTCTTGTGCTGCATGAAGGTGTTCATCCTCTCTATGTTCCTGCAAATGAAATATGGGATGTTCATCATCCGTACCCTGGTAAAGTGCATGAGCAACCTGATACGATAGGCATATAGATGAGAGAACCTCCCCTCACAGCTGAAATATTTCATGATCAACTTCATGAGTGGATCATATTCATCTTTCAAATATCGGAATGGAAATACTCTTTGGATCTGCCTCGAGAAACTGGCCTTAATGTAAGGCTCATATTGCTACCGATCAACCTTTCTTGTGCCACTGTTCTCCAACATTCGGTATGCTGGTTGCTAATGAGACAGTTTCGGGTGTCAGTGTGAAGGTGACCCCGGCCAAGATAGAGTGATCTCCATGTAGGTGAAGCACAAAAAGACGGGCCAACTCATGATGAACTCGAACATTAGCCACCCTTTGACAAAACTCAAAACGTGATAGATGCTGGGAACATGACATAGCAAGAGGGCAGGCCTGCAATTCTGTGAGGGTGGTTGGCTCATCCCTAACATGTTTTCCACTTTTGTGATGTCTCCGGGGAGCCTGTTCTTCCGAGGATGAATCACTTTGAGTTTCCATCTCATACTCTGATGAATGCTCAGATGCCATGACTGTTGTATGTGTACTGTGCTTGGACTGCCCTTTGATGATGGTAGTGAAACTACGTGTTGATATGAACTCTGCTACAAAGGGGAACAATGCAAAAAAGGGAGTGTTAGGAAGGGGAATAATATGATGGGATTAGGGGTTATGGGGTGGAATTTTGTTTAGGGACATGTAGGAGGGTTTGGGGATTTTATAAGGTAGGGTTTTGGGGTTTTATAGTTGACAAATGAGTGGAGGGGATAGGGAATAGGGGTTTAGTAATGTTTTAGGGTAGGGAAAATAGGGAAAAATGGGATAGGGGGAAAGGGAAAAATGGAAAGAAGGGGAAAAATGAAAGGGAGGAGGAGCCTTGGCATCAACACCAGAAGTTTGCAACCCTAGAGCAAAGGCTTTGATATTTTCAAGTGGTAGGGTTTAGGTGTTTTTTATTGCAATTATAAATGGCCATAACCATCATCCTATCCACAAAATTTGATGAGCAAGCCAATATATAGACCCTACCTAGTAATTGGAAGGAATTCCAAACGATTTGTGGAAAATTTGGAACAATTTCGGGCCTTTGTGGGTGTGCGCCGTGCAACAAACCCAGTGCGTCGCGCTCTGTGTGTGCGCTGCGACCGTGTATATCCACCACTATGGGGCCGCGCTCTATGCGCCACGCTCTCTATGTGCGTCGCGCCCCTCTATGTGTGCGTCGTGCTTCTAAAAACGACTCCAAACTCACTCTAAATGCATGCAAGTTCTCCCAATGACTTTGCAATGCTTCTCTATAACCTTGATTTGCACAATGACTTTGTTTCTTGTGGGAATCCTTTATAAAGACATTTGGAGTCATGGGTCTGATTTTTGTTTCTTCAAAACCCACTTAGCTAATGTTTTGGTTTGGACACTTTTGCCCTGATTTAATGCAACTCTATATTTCACTTTTCCCTTTGAATTTTTAGCTAGAATGTTGAAATTTTCGGTACTTTTTTGCAGGGGTTGTATGACATGGCATTTGGCCATGGAAACCATGACTGTGCCTAAAGAGATCAACTGAATACTTTTTTGAAAATTATCACAAATGACACACTGTTTGACTTTTCTTCAAAACAGAGTTTTGAAGAATAGTCGTAATCTGTCAACATGACGATGAAAATCTTTGAATCATAACTTTGTAATGGCCTCCCTTTGGCCTGCATGTCTTTATTGGACATGTTTGAAGACCAAATTGACTAATCCGTAGACCTAATGACTGAAAATGACTCTTGTATATTAAAAGATCGAACATTGACTGTCATGGACTTTAGTGGACATTGACAAAAAGACCTAAGCCAGCAGGTGCCAGACATGAGGGAAAATGACTAACAAGACCTTTTCCATCAGATTATGGCATGCCCCTAGCGGAATGCAGCTGGAGTGAATGGAGCGAGACACCTAAAAATGAAATGCAGAAAGAGTTTTGATCTCTTATGGAGGACTGATAAGACCGACTCTAACAAGCTGAAGTCGAGTATATAGCCACAATTGACTGTTGTACACAAATAATATGGATGAAGGAAGCTTTGAAGGATGTCAACATAGAAACTAAACAACCAATCACCATCCATTGTGATAACATAAGTGCTATTAGTCTCTGTAAAAATCTAGTGATGCACTTAAAAACCAAACATATACCAATCAAGTATCATTTTCTCCATGAACAGGTGGCTGAACAAAACATCAAGTTGGAATATATCAATACTAAGGAGTAGATTGCAGATATTTTCACCAAACCTCTTCCTCGAGAAGCATTTGAACATCTCCGTCAAAAGTTGGGGGTTATTGCTTTAACATCACACTAAAATAATTCTTAATATGCCGCATGACAAGGGGAGAAGATTGAGAGGGGGATTAGTTCGACAGGGGGAGTCCTTGTGCACTCCTTTTCCATTGATGTTAAAGGGGGAGAGAAGAAGAATATTTCCACCAATGAAAAAAGGGGAGATTGTTGATCTAGATTCTCATTGATGTCAATATAGCAATATTCTGGATGGTAAATGATGATGTGAATCCATGCAGAGAATATTCATGAAGCAACAGCAGCAAGAACAGTTCATCGAAATCCATCAAAGAAGAGCTATCGGATTAGTGTATCGAAGGTCATAGGAGTGAAGAGAAACCACAGGAGCGACGAGCCAAGATAAAGCAAATCTATCAGAGTAAGGAATAAACCATGGAAACCTCTTAAAAAGTTCACATCACGTAAAAAAAACCCAGAGAAGTTAACATATTGACATATATAATATCAGCAAGCTCTATTACATGCCACCGCATGTTATGAAACTAGCTCACAAAAAGATAGAAAAGATAGATCAACGCCTTAGAATTTGGCCTCTTCGAAGGGGAAACCTCCTTTACATTACATAAATGAATGATTATTTAATGATTCAAATGAAAAAACCTCCTTTCTATATATAGGAGTCTAAGGAGTCACAATATAAGCCAGCTGACCTAACAATAATAATATAAAGGCACAAAAATAACAATAGAGGGATTCTATGGGGCATAGTAATAACAATATGGAGACAATAGGGGCACAACAATATTAATAAGGGATACAACTATAATAGTAATGGGGTAAACACTAGTATTATAGGGACCTAACATGCCCCTCTCCTTCAAAAAAGTGTTGTCCTCAACGCTTGAGTAGTTTTGGATGCTTCTGTATAAAATTCTCATCCTTCCATGTGGAATATTCAGCATATAAGTTCTTCCACTTGATGAGATACTCCGAAATTGTTCAATTTCGTAGTTGTCGAGTTCTTGTTTCTATGACTACTTCCGGTTCCAATATAATTTTTCCTTCCTCGTCAAGTTCCGACAATATTGTTTGAACTGTGAGCTTGTCGCCTATAACCTTCTTTAAACATGAAACATGGAAAACTGGGTGCACTCAAGAAGCTACAGGAAGCTCCAATTTGTATGCCATAGTACCAATCTTTTGCAACACCTTGTATAGATCATAATACTTTGGTGATAATTTATTATCCTTCTTAGCTTGCTTGAGGGACATTTGTTTATATGGTTGTAGCCCTAGGAATACCAATCACCTACATCAAAACTTCTTTCGCCGCGATGTTGATCTGCTTGTTGTTTCATTCTATTCTACACCAACACGAGGTTATCCTTTAAGAGTTGGAGAACTTGTTGTTGATGCTCGATGTGATGTTCCACTACTTGAACCTTAGAATTTTCTCTTAAATATGATGTGATGGACGGTGGCTGATATCCATAAAGTGCCATAAATGGGGTCATTTTTGTTGCAATATGGAAGGAAGTGTTAAACCACCATTCAACCAGAGGCAACCATTTGACCCATTCTGCCTGTTTATCAGATACAAAGCAACGCAGATATACTTCCAAACATTTGTTAACTATCTAACTTTTCCCATCAAATTGAGAATGATAAGATGAGCTATGAGCTAACCGAGTACCAAGACAAGAAAATAATTATGTCAAAAAATTCCAGTAAAAATAGGATCTCTATCAATTACAATAATCTTTGGGTTTCCATGTAGATTTTGAATTGTTTCCATAAACGCAGTAGAAACGGTACTGGCTTTAAATGGATTTGATAATGCACAAATGTGTGCATACTTGGCAAGTTTGTCAACTACCACCATGATGACACTCTTTCCCTCAGACTTGGGTAAACCTGTGATAAATTCCATTGAAACCTCCTCCTAGCGTTGTCTTGGAATGGATAAAGGTGATAATAGCCCTGGGGTCTTAATTGTTTCAACTTTATTTTGTTGGCAAACCAAACATTCCGCCACAAACTTTTGAATATCCGAATTAAGGCCATCCCAAAAAAAATTCCTTCTTAACTGTATGGTAAGTTTTTAAAAATCTTGAGTGCCCTCCTAAGGGAGAAGTGTGCAATTCCATAAGAATCTTTTGTTTGAGCTGAGAATTCTTACAGAGGTATAAGCAATCTTTGTACCATAACGAATCATTTTGTCGGCTAAATGTATCTGACGTACTAGAATCTTGTTGTACTTTCGAATAAGTGCCCACACTTCTTCGTCATTCTTCCATTCCTCCCTTGCTTCATTTATCCAATCTGGTTGGATAATATAAATGGCACACAACAATTCTTCCACATCCT